>RJWK010058512.1:0-13842 GCA_004363435.1 Platanista minor
ACACGTGTAATTTCCTCTAGAGTAAATACCCTGAAATAGGATTGCTGGGCCAATTTTACTTGTTCTCCCCAGTGTCTATTGCAGGTCACATTCCTACTCATACTGTGTGAGTACCATTTTCTTCACATTCTTACCAACAAAAGGTTTGGTTAGATGTCTATCTTTTGCCAGTCTTATATATAAAATGTTATATCACACTGGTACTTTAATTTGCATTTCCCTGATTACTAATGAGGCGGACAATTCTTCAAAATCTTGTTGATCCACACGATGTCTTTTATACTAAAGGCAAGTATGTGAAAGCTGCTTTCAGCATAGAGGCCTTCCTAGAAAAAGGGCAGAGTTGGCGTAGAGAAGCACAACAGTTAAGGAATTATGTCTTCCCTCTGGACCAAGGATGGAGAAATGACGGGTAGGATGGAGTCAGGGTAGACTGTCCTGACACACAGTCTTAATAAATTTAAATCTCAACATTATAAAAGGAGAGAAGCTCTTTTACAGAGAGGATCAGACAAGAGGACGATCATACCCATGATTGATACTGCTAAAGGCACACTATTTACTAAATCTATGTGGCCCTCATTAGGGCTCACAAGAATCTCAGGGGAAATAATTATGCTCTGTTTCACTGAAATCTTGGCTTCGTGTCTTTGTATAAAGACAGTTCTAGGTTATGTCATGCTCCATGAGCACAGGAAGAACAAGAGGCACAATCATCTACCCTTTCTTTAGGCTTCTGCTATTTGAGTTAGCTGCTGCAAACTCCAGTGTGGTAGGTCTTCTCACATCTAACAGGATCTAGTACTGAAACGTTCTGGCCACTGTTCTTCTACCAGGAAATCTAACATAATTAGCATTTAGCACTTCTAACAAGAAACTTTTCCTTCCTATTCTAGATGCCTTGGGTCAGAATTTGTGTCAGTCCTATTAAAAAGACCCTTAATTATCATCTCGAAATAACTGGTTCCAGTAGAAGACATCCAATTAGGTTGAAACGTATTCTGTTATAAGGGCCCGACGTTAAAAGCTTTTGTTGTGGGTTAGTAGCCAAATGTCATTGCTGGTGACTGATTTCTGATTGATCCTCAGTCAGATATGGATAAAGCCTTGAATAACTTTACACAGACGATGTAGGCTGCTTCAAACTCATTGTCAAAAAAGGTTCCAGTTGAAAAAGACTCTACATTATCGTGTCGGTTATGCCATGCACAGAAAGGCTGATATTTCTGAATTTCCTACAGTTAAAACAGAAGAACAATTTTTTATAGTGCGCTGTAGCAATGGTGAAGAAACTCTTTGGTGTTGGTAAGAAAATTCCTTTTTGTCTGCTACCTGTATGTATAGGATAGTATCTTGTCTTCTAAACATAAGTAAACTCTTGATGGAACGGACAATGAGGACTAATTCTAACAAGGAAAAAATGAATTAAATGTTCAGGAAGCCAAAGGAACATCTTCACTTTGCAGGGTTACATAATGAGAACACAGAATAATCTCTTATTAGGAATATACATGGTCTTAGTTAAATACTACTGAGAACCCTTTTTCTATCAAAGACAGTTAAACTACAAGTTTATTTTTTTCTTAAAATAATTCTGTGCACTGAATAAAAATTAAAATAAACAGAAGAAATACACATACATTTATTCAAAAATTTTAAAAATTTAAATTAAATTTATTTATTAAGAAATCTGTTAAAAATCCAGACGGAATCAGGATAAAATTTATATACAGAAAAACTTCAAAAGAAAAAAAAAAGAACAAATTATTAGTAAAAGAACAACCTGCAGCCTGAGAGATGTGTATTCTATATGTTGGACAGTTCAACTGATTTAGGCTGGTGACAGTAAGAAGTTCAGGAAGAGATTAATATCTTGGAAAACCTCAGTTGACATGTTTATATGCTCAGCTGATAGATACACTTTAGGATTCTCCCTGGCATAACAGTCTGGTTCTAGCAGTGTGAGGGTTTCTCAATTCCTGGAGAGTCAGAGTGAGTACACTGTTCCAGTGTCTGCCAAGGTTTTATCCTCCACTGTCTCAATCAGTGATCCAATTGCCTCTCCTCTGGATTTTCATCTTATATCCAAGTACTGAGATCAACCCTTCTGATACTGAGGTGGGGCTAATAAGGGCCTGGGAAAGAAATCTCCCTACCAGCTCCAGCTTGTAATCAGACTCAAGGAGATGTGAAAATTTCCAGATGTGTTGTCACCTGACTAGGCTACACCTTGGAACAAATTTTGATGATCTGTCTGGGGAAGGAAAAGGTTATCAAAAGAAAGGATTAGAAAGTATTTTTCTGTAAAGGGCTGAATAGTAAAAGTTTTAGGCTTTGCTGGTCAAGAGGCAAAACTGAGGATATTATGTAGGTACTTATATGATCTCTGTCATGACTGCTCAACTCTGCTGCTGTGCAAAACCACCATCATTAATATGTAAACAAATGACACAGCTGCATTTCATTAAAATCTTATTTATGCACACTGAAATAAGAACTTCATAAAATTTTTACATATCTGAAAGTATTATTATTCTTTTGATTTCTTTTCAACCAGTTAAACATGTGGAAACCATTCTTAGCTGCTGGGCTGTACAAAAATAGATGGCTAGCTGGATTTGGCCCGTGGGCCATAGTTTGCCAACCCCTGAAAATGCAGTCTTCTGAGACTTTGGGGTGTATGATGAGTTTATTAAAAATGGTAGTGTTTTCAGATCTCATCCCTAAAGATACAGATTTGTTAGGTTAGGGGTGAGGCACTGGGAATCCACTGAACTTCCACTTAGTAGGTGGCATGTACAAAGTTCTTCGATGCAGGATATGGTTTCTCAAAGCATGGTCTGGAACCACCAGCCACAGAGTTACTCAAGGTCACTTTGGATGTAGTTCAGCTAGATAACAGCACAGCTTATACCCCTGCATTTCATTTTGAGCCCTGGAGGTGATCAGTAAGACCTAGGGTTGCTATTACCATAATTATCTTGATGAACTATATCCAAGACAAAGAGAAGTCATTCATCTTGAGGACTGCTACTTAGAAATAGCCGTTATAGGAAACCTGTACCGTAAAGACACTGTGTCACGCAAAATGGCATGCCTTTAACTCTGCTCTACAGATAAAAATGAATTAGTAAGTACTACACTGCATGGAAATGTGGCCTGCCTTCCGTATAGTTCTTAACAATATTCACAATCGCTAAAGCACTTCTTCCATGAAAGGTCAAATAGGATGCTTTCTGTTAGGATCCAAGGGTCTGACTTGAGAACTCGTCTTGCTTAAAATGAAATAGCAAACCAAAATTCCAAATAGACGCTAACTAGCTAAAAAAATAAAATCAGTCAAATTTAGAAATTCAGATGATGGGATGATAATCAAGAGCTCCCTGGGCACCTGTCAGAATTCTGCAGTTTGGAAGCCTGCTCATGCATAATCTGAATATTTCTCCATTTTGTGGTTGCCTGCTCGAGATGTATTTTCAACCTACTGTACCTGCTGTAGTGGGTTTGTCCTCTCTTTCCCTGCCTCTACTTACTGTCCCTGTGTTTGACAGTATCTTCAGCTTCTCTCCAAAACACTGGGGTGGGGGTCGGGGGAAAGAAAATTGGACTTTAAAAGCGTTGTTAATGACAGAATTATTGTAAAAAGGTTAGAGGAGATGTGTTCTCATGTCTGACCTTCACAGTGTTTTAATCTGAGACACTGAAGGAGATCAAAACGAATACAAGCACATTTTAAGGTTAGAGTGCAACTTCTCTGATAAATTAGTCCCTTTCTAGATCTCTAAATTGAATTAAAACACAGTGCTCCATCGATTTCGGACTAAACTGCTACATTTACATTAAAGGTACAGCACGCAGGTATTCTGATGTGAGATTCAGGACCTGGCACAATTCAGTTCAGAATGGTTTTCTCTGCCTTTATCGTGCTTTACGGGGCAGATTTCTAAATTGTATTTCTCCATTTATGTTAATGTCCTTCTCGGAGACCTGGCGGTCTGGATGCCCCTCTGCACATGTGTGTACTTCCCATTAATGCTAATGGGAGTCAGAACCAAGCAATGGGAAATAAATGTTCTCTCAAACATCTTCTGATCTTACCCAAGGAACAGGATTAACCCTGTGAACATACTTACCAGATAAAGCTCATATTTCTTTGTCCCACCTCACCTGGAAGAATAATATAAGAATCAGAGGGCCTCTGTGGAGAAAGTGACTACAGTTGAATACCAGAAAGAACTCTGCTTTGAAACAAATGAATTCCCCCCACAATCAGATGGGGAAACATCAAACACTGACTTCACAGTCCCTGCCTACAGATCTCTGCCTTCCTCTTTTCATAGGCCACCGGGCTCTTCTGGTCCCATCCTTCCCACTCTCCCATCTACTACAAAATCTCAGCTTTTAAAGTACTCATTTGTACAGATGAATCTATTTGCAGGGCAAGAATAAAGGCGTAGACACAGAGAACAGACATGTGGACACGGGGGGATGGGGAGGGTGGGACGAACTGGGAGATTAGTTTTCACATAAGTACACTACCATCTGTAAAATAGATACCTAGTGGGAACTTGCTATACAGCACAGGGAGCTCGGCTTGGTGCTCTGTGACCACCTAGATGGGCGGGATGGGGGTGGGGTGGGAGGGAGGACAAAGAGGAAGGGGATATACGTATACATATATCTGATTCACGTCACTGTACAGCAGAAATTAACACAACATTGTAAAGAAATTATACTCAAATAAAAAAAAAATAAAGTACTCATTTGCCTCATCAAAAACTAGTATTTTCCGAGCCCAATCCACCAGAGGGCAGACAGCAGAAGCAAGAAGAACTACAATCCTGCAGCCTGTGGAATAAAACCCACATTCACAGAAAGATAGACAAGATGAAAAGGCAGAGGGCTATGTACCAGATGAAGGAACAAATAAAACCCCAGAAAAAACAACTAAATGAAGTGGAGACAGGCAACCTTCAAGAAAAAAGAATTCAGAATAATGATAATGAAGATGATCCAGAACCTTGGAAAAAGAATGGAGGCAAAGATCAAGAAGATGCAAGAAACGTTTACCAAAGACCTAGAAGAATTAAAGAACAAACAAACAGAGATGAACGATACAATAACTGAAATGAAAACTACACTAGAAGGAATCAATAGCAGAATAACTAAGGCAGAGAACAGATAAGCGACCTGGAAGACAGAATGGTGGAATTCACTGCTGTGGAAGACAATAAAGAAAAAAAGAATGAAAAGAAATGAAGACAGACTAAGAGACCTCTGGAACAAAATTAAATGCAACAACATTTGCATTATAGGGGTCCCAGAAGGAGAAGAGAGAGAGAAAGGACCCGAGAAAATATATGAAGAGATTATAGTCGAAAACTTCCCTAACATGGGAAAGGAAATAGCCATCCAAGTCCAGGAAGCGCAGAGAGTCCCTTACAGGATAAACCCAAGGAGAAACACGCCAAGACACATAGTAATCAAACTGGCAAAAAATAAAGACAAAGAAAAATTATCGAAAGCAGCAAGGGAAAAAGGACAAATAACATAAAAGGCAACTCCCGTAAGGTAAACAGCGGACTTCTCAGCAGAAACACTACAAGCCAGAAAGGAGTGGCATGACATATTTAAAGTGATGAAAGGGAAGAACCTACAACCAAGATTACTCTACCCAGCAAGGATCTCATTCAGATTTGATGGAGAAATCAAAAGCTTTACAGACAAGCAAAATCTAAGAGGATTCAGCACCACCAAACCAGCTCTACAACAAATGCTAAAGGAACTTCTCTAAGTGGGAAACACAAAAGAAGAAAAGGACCTACAAAACCAAACCCAAAACAATTAGGAAAATGGTCATAGGAACATACATATCGATAATTACCTTAAACATGAATGGATTAAATGCTCCAACCAAAAGACACAGGCTCGCTGAATGGATACAAAAACAGGACCCATATATATGCTGCCTACAAGAGACCCACTTCAGACCTAGGGACACATACAGACTGAAAGTGAGGGGATCGAAAAAGATATTCCATGCAAATGGAAATCAAAAGAAAGCTGGAGAAGCAATACTCATACCAGATAAAATACACTTTAAAATAAAGAATGTCACAAGAGACAAGGAAGGACACCACATAATGATCAAGGGATCAACCCAAGAAGAAGATATAACAATTATCAATATATATGCACCCAACATAGGAGCACCTCAATACAGAAAGCAACTGCTAACAGCTATAAAAGAGGAAATCCACAGTAACACAATAATAGTGGGGGACTTAAACACCTCACTTACACCAATGCACAGATCATCCAAACAGAAAATTAGCAAGGAAACACAAGCTTTAAATGACACAATAGACCAGATGGATTTAATTGATATTTATAGGACATTCCATCCAAAAACAGACTACACTTTCTTCTCAAGTGTGCACGGAACATTCTCCAGGATAGATCACATCCTGGGTCACAAATCAATCCTCAGTAAATTTAAGACAGTTGGAATCATATCAAGCCTCTTTTCAGACCACAATGCTATGAGATTGGAAATCAATTACAGGGAAAAAAATGTAAAAACCACCAACACATGGAGGCTAAACAATACGTTACTAAATAACCAAGAGATCACTGAAGAAATCAAAGAGGAAACCAAAAAATACCTAGAGACAAATGACAATGAAAACACGACAAGCCAACACCTATGGGAGGCAGCAAAAGCAGTTCTAAGAGGGAAGTTTATAGCAATACAATCCTACGTCAAGTAACAACAAACATGTCAAATAAACAATCTAACCTTACACCTAAAAGAACTAGAGAAAGAAGAACAAACTAAACCCAAAGTTAGTAGAAGGAAAGAAATCATAAAGATCAGAGCAGCAATAAATGAAATAGAAACAAAGAAAACAATAGCAAACATCAATAAAACTAAAAGCTGATTCTTTGGAAGATAAACAAAATTGATAAACCACCAGCCAGACTCATCAAGAAAAAAAGGGAGAAGACTCAAATCATTAAAATTAGAAATGAAAAAGGAGAAGTTACAACAGACACTGCAGAAATACAAAGCATCCTAAGAGACTACTACAAGCAACTCTATGCCAATAAAATGGACGACCTGGAAGAAATGGACAAATTCTTAGAAAGGTATAACCTTCCAAGACTGAACCAGGAAGAAATAGAAAATAAGAACAGACCAATCACAAGTAACGAAATTGAAACTGTGATTAAAAATCTTCCAACAAACAAAAGCCCAGGACCAGATGGCTTCACAGGTGAACTCTACCAAACATTTAGAGAAGAGCTAACACCCATCCTTCTCAAACTCCTGAAAATTAACTGCAGAGGAAGGAACACTCCCAAACTCATTCTATGAGGCCACCACCACCCTGATACCAAAACCAGACAAAGATACTACAAAAAAAGAAAATTACAGACCAATATCACTCATGAATATAGATGCAAAAATCCTCAACAAAATACTAGCAAACAGAATCCAACAACACATTAAAAGGATCAGACACCATGATCAAGTGGGATTTATCCCAGGGATGCAAGGATTCTTCAATACTTGCAAATCAATCTATGTGATACTCCATATTAACCAACTGAAGAATAAAAACCATATGATCATCTCAATACATGCAGAGAAAGCTTTTGAGAAAATTCAACACCCATTTATGATAAAAACTCTCCAGAAAGTGGGCATAGAGGGAACCTACCTCAACGTAATAAAGGCCATATATGACAAACCCACAGCAAACATCATTCTTAATGGTGAAAAACTGAAAGCATTTCCTCTAACATCAGGAACAAGACAAGGATGTCCATTCTCACCACTATTATTCAACATAGTTTTGGAAGTCCTACCCATGGCAATCAGAGAAGAAAAAGAAATAAAAGAAATACATATTGGAAAGGAAGAAGTAAAACTGTCACTGTTTGCAGATGACATGAGACTATACATAGAGAATCCTAAAGATGCCACCAGAAAACTACTAGACCTAATCAATGAATGTGGTGAAGTTGCAGGATACAAAATAAATGCACAGAAATCTCTTGCATTCCTATACACTAATGATGAAAAATCTGAAACAGAAATTAAGGAAACATTCCCATTTACCAATGCAACAAAAAGAATAACATATCTAGGAATAAACCTACCCAGGGAGACAAAAGACCTGTAGGCAGAAAACTATAAGACACTGATGAAAGAAATTAATGATACCAGCAGATGGAGAGACATACCATGTTCTTGGATTGGAAGAATCAATATTGTGAAAATGACTATACTACCCAAAGCAATTGACAGATTCAATGCAATCCCTATCAAATTACCGATGGCATTTTTTACGGAACTAGAACAAAAAAATCTTAAAATTTGTATGGAGACACAAAAGACCCCAAATAGCCAAAGCAGTCTTGAGGGAAAAAAACGGAGCTGGAGGAATCAGACTCCCTGACTTCAGACTATACTACAAAGCTACAGTAATCAAGACAATATGGTGCTGACACAAAAGCAGAAATACAGATCAACGGAATAGGATAGAAAACCCAGAGATAAACCCATGCACCTATGGTCACCTAATCTATGAGAAAGGAGGCAAGGATATCAAATGGAGAAAAGACAGTGTCTTCAATAAGTGCTGCTGGGAAAATTGGACAGCTACATGTGAGAATGAAATTAGAACACTCCCTAACACCATACACAAAAATAAACTCAAAATGGATTAGAGACCTAAATGTAATACCGGACAGTATAAAACTCTTAGAGGAAAACATAGGAAGAACACTTTTTGACATAAATCACAGCAAGATCTTTTTTGATCCACCTCCTGAAGTAATGGAAATAAAAACAAACATAAACAAACAGGACCTAATGAAACTTAAAAGTTTTTGGACAGCAAAGGAAACTACAAACAAGACGAAAAGACAACCCTCCGAATGGGAGAAAATATTTGCAAACGAATCAATGGACACAGGATTAATCTCCAAAACATATAAACAGCTCATGCAGCTTAATATTAAAAAAAAACAAACAACCCAATCCAAAAATGGGCAGAAGACCTAAACAGACATTTCTCCAAAGAAAACATACAGATGGCCAAGAAGCACATGAAAAGATGCTCAACATCACTAATTATTAGAGAAATGCAAATCAAAACTACAATGAGGTATCATCTCACACCAGTTAGAATAGGCATCATCAGAAAATCTGCAAACAACAAATGCTGGAGAGGGTGTGGAGAAAACGGAACCCTCTTGCAGTGTTGGTGGGAATGTAAATCGATACAGCCACTATGGAGAACAGTATGGAGGTTCCTTAAAAAAACTAAAAATAGAATTACCATATGACCCAGCAATCCCTCTACTGGGCACATACCCAGAGAAAACCATAATTCAGAAAGACACATGCACCCCAATGTTCGTTGCAGCACTGTTTACAATAGTCAGCTCATGGAAGCAACCTAAATGCTCATCGACAGAGGAATGGATAAAGAAGATGTGATACATATATACAATGGAATATTACTCAGCCATAAAAAGGAACGAAATTGGGTCATTTGTAGAGACGTGGATGGATCTAGAGACTGTCATACAGAGCGAAGTAAGTCAGAAAGAGACAAACAAGTATCGTATATTAACGCATACATGTGGAACCCAGAAAAATTGTACAGATAAACAAGTTGGCAGGGCAGAAATTGAGACACAGATGTGGAGAACAAACATATGGACACCAAGGGGGTAAAGTGGCGGTGGTGGTGGTGGTGGGATGAATTGGGAGACTGGGATTGACATATATACGCTAATATGTAAAAATGGATAACTAATGAAAACATGCTGTATAAAAAAATAAATTAAATTAAAAAAAAAAGAAATTTGTGCAGATGTGAACCAGATCACAGGAACAAAGAGAAAAAAAAACTAGCATTTTCCTAATATACACTGAAAGAAATACTTAAATTAAAAAAAAAACAGTTTAACTCTGGATTGCGTAAAATAATCTGTTATATCATACATGCGGAATCACTGTTTACATTTTACTAGAAGGCAAAGAATGAAGTGTTAAGTTTCTTAACATAGAAAGAAGTTACTATGTCAGCAACATTTATATCCACCCAAGTAAGGAGGCGATCATTGTGCATTTCATCAATGGTGTCTCTCTAAGCTTTGTACTGTAATTCACTAAAAGAGGAGCAGCAGGGAACTCTATGCATGGTTAAGAATGTTTTTATCCTGGGTCTGGTGGTACTCCTGGGAGATGGACTCTGATGGGAAAGAGAGGACTTTCCTTTCTGCCAACTATGTGGAGAGCTGAGGAAGTCAGGTTTATAAGAAGAATACTAACCAAACACAGGACATAACTTATTCCTACATGTGAAAACATCCCAGTTTCAACAATACATAGCAGCATATATATATGGTGTCTCTGCTCAGGTGTTCAAAGTCTTTCACAGTCTCAGTCATGTCTTTGTAGCAGGCTCCCTTCTCTTTACTGATTCTCCTAATGGGTGGAAACTTCATGAATTTCCATTTCAATAGGATTTAGAAGGTATGTATAGCCATTTTGTTAAAATACAAACAACAACAGCAAAGCAACTACTAGTATTTCCTAAGTGCAAAGCACCATGTTAAGTGGTTCACATGGATAATCTCAGTCATCAAAACAACCCGATGATGTCAACACTGCTATTATCCCCACACAGGTTAATTATCTCATCCAAGGTCACAGAGCCAGTAAGTGGGAGAAATGAGATTCAAAGCCAGATCCCTCTGACTCTAAGCCCAGCCTCTTCATCACTACTGAAGACTTCTGCCTACTCTTCTCTTTTTATCTCCATAACTAGCAAATCATCCATAGTTAGGTGCCAGCTCTGTCACTGATCAGCTCTGAAACCTTGCGGTTCCTCCTGGTCCTAGTTCATCACTAAGTTTCCTTTTGTAGCTGAGAAAGCTATACATTAGCAAAGACGTCTAGCTGAAATTTTGTTTTACAAGTATTACTAACTTCTTTTTCCTCTGCCCTGTGAAACAGAATGAACACATAGTCACATACCCACACTATTGCTCTGAGTGAATAATAGGTTGAAATAGCTGGAGTCCGTCCAAATACAGATTTACGTCTGACTCTTGAACTTACAGTTTTCTATCTGCATAGACAAGTATGTTTATGATAAAAAGGCTTCCATAAGTGGCAGTACTTTTCCAACTTCTAATGACTCCGAAATATATAATTAGGTAATTTTTAGCTTTCTTCTTTAAATTAAAATAGAGGCAAATATTCTTTTGGGGATATTTTCATTTGCCTTAGGCTATCTTACTTCACAGAGGGAGCTACATATGGGCAAGAGGGAAATAATAAATATGCAATAACGTATCTGTATCTATTATAGAGAAACAGGAAAAATGAGTAAGATTTCCTGGCACAGTAGAAAGAACCAGGGAGAAGGCAGAATCAGGATTCCTGGGTTCACATCCCTCTTCTGCTACTGGTGACTCTGAGAAACTCACCAACCTAAGCTTTATCTTCCTCAGTCAGATCATTGCCAAGATCCCTGACTCGGGGGCAAGATATAAAGTGATAGAAATGCAAATTAAATGTAAATTAAAATCTCATCTTTCACAATTCTTACTTGGTACTTTCAGCCCATCCCATCAACCTGGTGTTGGAATTGACTTACATCCTGAGCCATGCCAAGAGCATAAAGGACTTTCTGTCTCTACTATAAAGCACCCAGGATAAGGGATGTGGAAAATTTTATTTCTTTAAAACTGACAGGGTTGGCTCGGTGACTGAAGCAAAACACAGGGGTGGTCAAAGCCCCTTATTAGTATAATAATCCACATCCATACCTCTGAATAACCAAGGCAGCTCTTTAAAAAAATCGCCAATGTCATTGCTTAAACAATGTTAGCTAAAATTAGTATTTGAGTCGTGGGTTTTTAATTTGTTAGCACAGTGTTCCTAGACATGAATTCCAAATCTATAGAGACTTGAAAGAAATTTAATTAAAGGATTGAAGATAACATTAGTTACAATACTATAATAGCTACAATGACTGTAATTCTCAAAATTGTATTGGATGATTCTGAAATAAGATAGCTCTTGAATCATATGCATTACCAACAGTTCTCTAAGAATTATTAATATCATGTTTGCCATGATGAATTAATTTAACAACACAGTGATATCTGTACATATTAATAGGAAGGATGTCACTTCAATAGATTTCATTATTTGAAATGAGGATACACATATTAATCTATATGTTCTCTGGGTTAGTCATTACCTTTTACTACCAGGTTTCCAGTACTGCTAGCGGTTCCAAAATGGTTAGTGGCTATGCAGGTATAACTTCCAGCATCTGATTTAGTCACATTGACGATTCTGAGGCTTCCATCTTCAGAAATGGTAATTCTGAAACCAAAGCAAATAAACCCAGAATGGTAAGTTTATCCCATATGACCAACTGGAAATTATTTCTGTCATTTTCAAACTATTAAATCATGGCTACATCACTTGACAGCTTCATCTTTAGGATATTCATCTACATACACATGATTAGGATGCATGTCTTAGTACTTTTAATACTTTTCTTGTTAATATGGTCTCAACAGTCTGTTGGAATAACTATTAGAAACAGGAGACAGGTTGTAACCATTCTCTCTCTTTGGCAGCTCTCACCACATTATGCAAAGAGAAGGCTTACTGTAGATCATCGTTAGTCTTAAAACTGCTGAAGAATAAGAAAAAAAAAATCCCTTGATTGGCCACTTTATGCATTTTCATTGAAAGTGTTTTCTTCTGGATGAGAAGGCTTAAATTAAATGAGTTATTATTAAGCATGTTTCTTTCTGAAACATGTCAGACAATACACTTTTTAAAAGATGCAAAAACTGAACTTAAAAAATTAAAATATTCCACAACATGGTATGACTTTGGCAAAAGAGCAAATGTAGATGGCACATCTCAGGGCCCACAATTAGCGACAAATATCTACTACCAGATGGGAAGGAAACACTTTCACTGACAGTCACAAAACTGGAACAAGAAGGATTCGAAAGAACCCTGTTCTTTTGTTGTTGGTGGTTTTTTTTGCTGTACGCGGGCCTCTCACTGTTGTGGCCTCTCCCATTGCGGAGCACAGGCTCCGGACACACAGGCTCAGCGGCCATGGCTCACGGGCCCAGCCGCTCCGCGGCATGTGGGATCTTCCCGGACCGAGGCACGAACCCGTGTCCCTTGCATCGGCAGGCGGACTCTCAACCACTGCGCCACCAGGGAAGCCCAGAGAACCCTGTTTTAAACTTGACTACAGCTGAAGGGAGCGATGCAAAGATGAATAAGACATACAGCATGGCTTAGAGGCTAGTTGGAGAAATAAGAAACGTACACAGATGGCCCATTCAAGGTAAATGCCTGTTGAATCTTCACTATATCTTTCAAATCTACCCACTTCTCTCTGTCTCTTCTGCTCTCTCTTTTTAACCCAACCATTCACGACAGCCCTTTAATGATCTGTCTATTTCTACTCCTGCCCCTCAAACGCATTCTTCAGTCAGTGGCCAGGGGAGAAGTGTCGTGAAGGGCCTGGGGTCAGGACAGGAATAAAGACACAGACCTACTAGAGAATGGACTTGAGGATATGGGGAGGGGGAAGGGTAAGCTGTGATAAAGTGAGAGAGTGGCATGGACATATGTACACTACCAAACGTAAAATAGATAGCTAGTGGGAAGCAGCCGCATAGCACAGGGAGATCAGCTCGGTGCTTTGTGATGACCTGGATGGGTGGGATGGGGAGGGTGGGAAGGAGGGAGACGCAGGAGGGAGGAGATGT
>RJWK010058513.1:0-13841 GCA_004363435.1 Platanista minor
ACTAGAGCTAATCAATGAATTTGGTAAAGTAGCAGGATACAAAATTAATGCACAGAAATCTCTGGCATTCCTATACACTAATGATGAAAAATCTGAAAGTGAAATCAAGAAAACACTCCCATTTACCACTGCAACAAAAAGAATAAAGTATCTAGGAATAAACCTACCTAAGGAGACAAAAGACCTGTATGCAGAGAATCATAAGACACTGATGAAGGAAATTAAAGATGATACATATAGATGGAGAGATATACCACATTCTTGGATTGGAAGAATCAGCATTGTGAAAATGACTCTACTACCCAAAGCAATCTACATATTCAATGCAATCCCTATCAAACTACCACTGGCATTTTTCACAGAACTAGAAAAAAAATTTCACAATTTGTATGGAAACACAGAAAACCCCAAGTAGCCAAAGCAATCTTGAGAACGAAAAATGGAGCTGGAGCAATCAGGCTCCCTGACTTCAGACACAGTAATCAAGACAGTATGGTACTGGCACAAAACCAGAAATATAGATCAATGGAACAGGATAGAAAACCCAGAGATAAACCCATGCACATATGGTCACCTTATCTTTGATAAAGTAGGCAAGAATATACAGTGGAGAAAAGACAGCCTCTTCAATAAGTGGTGCTGGGAAAACTGGACAGGTACATGTAAAAGTATGAAATTAGAACACTCCCTAACACCATATACCAAAATAAGCTCAAAATGGATTAAAGACCTAAATGTAAGGCCAGATGCTATCACACTCCTAGAGGAAAACATAGGCAGGACACTCTATGACATAAATGACAGCAAGATCCTTTTTGACCCACCTCCTAGAGAAATGGAAATAATAACAAAAATAAACAAATGGGACCTAATGATACTTCAAAGCTTTTGCACAGCAAAGGAAACCATAAACAAGACCAAAAGACAACTCTCAGAATGGGAGAAAATATTTGTAAATGAAGCAACTGACAAAGAATTAATCTCCAAAATTTACAAGCAGCTCATGCAGCTCAATATCAAAAAAACAAACAAACAACCCAATACAAAATTGGGCAGAAGACCTAAACAGACATTTCTCCAAAGAAGATATACAGATTGCCAACAAACCCATGAAAGGATGCTCAACATCATTAATCATTAGAGAAATGCAAGTCAAAACTACAATGAGATATCATCGCACACTGGTCAGAATGGCCATCATCAAAAAATCTACAAACAATAAATGCTGGAGAGGGTGTGGAGAAAAGGGAACCGTCTTGCACAGTTGGTGGAAATGTAAATTGATACAGCCACTATGGAGGACAGTATGGAGGTTCCTTATAAAACTAACAGTAGAACTACCATATGACACAGCAATCCCACTACTGGGCATATAGCCTGAGAGAACCATAATACAAATAGAGTCATGTACCAAAATGTTCATTGCAGCTCTATTTACAATAGCCATGGAAGCAACGTAAGTGTCCATCAACAGATGAATAGATAAGTTATGGCACGTATATACAGTGGAATATTACTCAGCCATAAAAAGAAATGAAATTATTTGTAGTGAGATGGATGGACCTAGAGTCTGTCATACAGAGTGAAGTAAGTCTGAGAGAGAAAAACAAATACCGTATGCTAACACGTATATATGGTATCTAAGAAAAAGGAAAAAGGGTCATGAAGAACCTAGGCACAAGCTGGGAATAAAGACACAGACCTAGTAGAGAATGGACTTGAGGATATGGGGAAGGGGAAGGGGAAGCTGTGACAAAGTGAGAGAGTGGCATGGACATATATACAACTACCAAACGTAAAATAGATAGCTAGTCAGGAGCAGCCGCATAACACAGGGAGATCAGCTCAGTGTTTTGTGACCACCTAGAGGGGTGGGATAGGGAGCATGGGATGGAGGGAGACACCAGAGGGAAGAGATATGGGAATATATGTATATGTATAACTGATTCACTTTGTTATAAAGCAGAAACTAAAAAACCATTGTAAAGCAATTATACTCCAATAAAGATGTTAAAAATGTATATAATATAGTCTTTCTATTACATATCTTTAAATGTCATTGGGTAAGGTTAGACATGCAAGAGATGAATAACAATATAAAATAATGAGTGATTATGTCCTCAAATGAGTGTTTAGAAAATTAGTTTTGTTGGGGCCTGAGGATGGGTAGGTTGGAGAATACAAAGATGGGTTATATCTATAAAGAGATTATACCTTGGAAGAAAAGAATATTTACCCCTCATGTTGGTAGTTATTAATTATAGCCAATTTTGTGAAAAATAATGTTTTTTGAGAATAGAGGCCTTGGAATTAAGGCCTTTCAAAGG
Organism: Platanista minor; assembly: GCA_004363435.1. Classification (NCBI taxonomy): domain Eukaryota; kingdom Metazoa; phylum Chordata; class Mammalia; order Artiodactyla; family Platanistidae; genus Platanista; species Platanista minor. The sequence continues at coordinate 2,328 of RJWK010058513.1, forward strand.
CTGGTTTACTTATTCCAGCCCTATACACCCAAAACGATATGGGTAGATCCATGATGAAATCCAACTTGGCTTCCCTATTTCTACATGAAGTTTTGGGATCTTAAAATCTGACAATCACAATGAAGTTAAAGTAATCCATTTGTTTTTTCCTTTAGTAACTGAAACTTTGAATCAGTATCAGAACTGGTTAATTAAAACATTTGAGGATTTTAGCTCTATAGGACAAACTAAAGATATTGGCAGACAGGTGGTCATTTTCTAGAGAGATAAGGCAAAAGTAGCTCTTACATCAAATTCATTAATAGAAAATAAAAATTTATAATTGACTTTTGTTCTTATGGTATACAATAGGTATATCTAATCATCTCTCTGTATATCTTCAACGATCTATTATGAAATGTCTACCACCACCAAACAAAAAAGTGTTGATGTTCTGTATATTATAAAATGAAGAAACTTATAAACAATTTTTCGAGGAAAAAAATCAGTTGCCTTTTATTACATTGACCTTAGCATACAATAAATTTATATTCCTTTCTCTTATTTTCTCTTAATGAGATCTACATTTTTTGGAAAACATCAATGTTTTCCAAAAATCTATATTCTTTAAGTAGCATCAATGTATCAATGTTCTTTTTCTTTTCTTTCCTTCCTTCCTTCCTTCTTTTCTCTTCCTTCCTTCCTCCCTCCCTCTCTCCCTCTCTCCCTTTCTCTCTTTCTCTTTCTCTTTCTTTCTTTCTCTCTTCTCTCTTTCTCTCTTTCTTCTTTCTCTCTTCCTTCCTTCCTTTCTTTCTTCCTTCCTTCCTTCCTTCCTATCTTCCTTCCTTTCTTTCTTTCTTTCTTTCTTTCTTTCTTTCTTTCTTTCTTTCTTTTTCTTTCTCTCTTTCTCTCTCTCTCTCTCTTTCTCTCTTTCTCTCTTTCTCTCTTTCTCTCTTTCTCTCTTCCTCTCTTCCTCTCTTCCTCTCTTCTTCTCTTTCTCTCTTTCTCTCTTTCTCTCTTTCTCTTTCTTTCTTTCTTTCCCCTGAAGGACCTTTCAAACTTTTCATAATTACAAAAGGGTCTTTGCATTGTTGGTTTTCTGGGGTCACAGAGGGACATTTATATGTTTTCATTATACCTGTGCTGTGTATCCTTTCCATGTATAGCAGATGTCTTAGATACCTTCTATTTCCAAAAGATAAGAGTCTTTAGCTTTCTATTCTCCTAAGTATAGGAAAGCACAAACCTGGAGATACAGGGGTATCCATGTTTCTAGTTTAGTTGAATCCAGAAGCAAAGTTTGTAGTACAAATAATTTATTTGGAAGATGATCCCTAGAAACACTGGTAGGAGAAAAAAAGACAATAAAGGAAACATTATCAAGCAAGTTATACTCTGGGCAACTGGAGATTAAAATCCTGGGGAATTCTGGAGACGTTATAAAACATGCAATCAGTCTTCCCATGGGAGAAATGGAATAGTTACCTGCCAACCCTCATTAACCATTCATAAAGGGGTGCTTCTGGGGGCACTGATTACCGAGCAGTTCTAGCCTTCCCTGTACATGGACAGAACAGGTTTGGAGGCAAGAGAGAGCTTAAGGCAAAAAGTTGCATGTACTGACAGCTGGATGTTAGGTTGGTATGCCTGGAAATACTAAATTCCAAGGAGCTACATCAGGTTGTGGGGGGGGGGGAGTGGTAATTAAAGAAACTTCTATACATTGTAGAGGAAGAGACAGTATCTACACAGATTCACACATTAATACACTTTCAATAAATACTTAGAGAGGACCCACAAAAACCTTGCAGTATACATTAAGGAAGCATCCAGTCCTCATAGAGATGTCATTCTAGTTGACATGCATTTATTGAATGTTACATACAATATTCTCAGAAAACCTATTGCTCTCAGGGGTCACCCAAGGAGAAAAATCTCAAACATTTCTCACAGGCACATTTTTGTCTCCATATTAGCTTTCCTGTCCCCAGTTAGTTTTTGCTGCATAATAAATAAATTAAAACACAGTGACTTCAAACTATTTTTTTAGCTGATTCTGCATGTCTTAAATTTGTGATGGGCTCAGCTGGGTGGTTTTATTAATCTGGATGAGGTCTGGCTGATCCTGCCTGGGCTCATTTGTGTGTTAACCTCCTTGTTGATTGTTGGCTAGGGTGCCTCAATTCTCCAGGTAGCTACTCGTTCTCCAGCAGACTAGCTGAGTCTTGTTCCCATGGTGGCAGGGTTGCTGAGACAATCTAGACAGCGACCTTCAATGCATAAGTGTTTTTCAAGCCCTTGCTTGCATCATGCTTGCCACTCTTCCATTGGCCCAAACAAGTCATGAGGCCATCTCAGTTTCAGGACTGATGGAAAACTCCAACCATTGATAGCAGGAGCTACAAAAGTCACATTGCATAAGATGTGGATATGGAGCAGGGAGGAATTTGTGGCTATTTTTTGCATCTACCACAATGTGGAAGAAGATTTTGCAATCTACCACAAATACAACACACACAGCCCTAATATGATAGAGGAAACACTGTATCAGGAATCTGTTTAAACAGAGAGTGTGTGGTGCCCTGAGCACTTGTCCCAGAGAATTCACCCTTGCATTCACTATCATGATGTGTGTGTCTGGCAACATTTCACAGTTCTCCATTAGAAAATTGTGCTACTTGGACTTCTGTGATTATAAGTCCAAAGCACATATGAGAATCAAATGTGCATCAGCTCTTTATTAACAAGGTTAAGCAATTTCCCATGTCTTCCCAGGAGTCATCAAAACTACTACAACAGCATGAGCCTGTAGGTGATAAATTATGTCTTTTTTTTTTTTTTGCAGTACGCGGGCCTCTCATTGTTGTGGCCTCTCCCGTCGCGGAGCACAGGCTCCAGATGCGCAGGCTCAGCGGCCATGGCTCACGGGCCCATTCGCTCCGCGGCATGTGGGATCTTCCCAGACCGGGGCACGAACCCGTGTCCCCTGCATCAGCAGATGGACTCTCAACCACTGCGCCACCAGGGAAGCCCAATTATGTCTGTCTTGCTTCACTGTTAGGGAAAGTGGTGTTAACTGATTAGCCCTATACTCATGGAATAGGGCTGGAAATAGTGACAACATATCTGTATTCTTCCATTGCTCCAATAACCACCACTCCCTCCTGTCACCTCCACAACAGGAATTCCCCGTTCACTGATTCCCTTGTTCTGGACATGTATGAGAAATTTATGTCTATGTACTAATTTACTGGTCCTGAAAATGTTTTAATCCAATAAATTTTTTTTTCTAATGGAAAAATATTTAATAGTCAATGTTTTCCTGGATTTTAAAGATCTGATTTAAATAACATATATATGCAAAACTATTGTACAGATTTCAAAATTTTAATAGTTGAAAATTCTAAGTATCTATACTTCTAATTTCTGACTACATCACCTACAGCAAACTCTCCAAATTTCCTGCTAAGATATTACCAAGTCACCAAAAAGTCCAAAATCATGACTTACCAAAAAATTAAAAAAAAAATTTAATGGACAACTCATCATCATAATCTAGATTAACTTCAACTGGGCCAAAATGAGAGATGACTAATAGCAGGCTCAATCAGACCTACAGACACTGAATGTTCTCTCCTCCTGTCCCCATCCCCCAAGACACATCGAAGTAACAGACGTTCACAAGCACCTTGGAAAAGAGAGTGTAGATCCCAGTGGCAAGATCACCTGGTGGTGAGGTGGCAAATGAAGGGTGGCGTGGTTTCAGGCTCCTTTCTGAGATGCATCCCCCAGTCCATGCTCTAAAATCACTAGGAAGGAAACAAGCTAGGGCAAGTTCTTCTCCCCTCCCCTAGGCACACACAGTTGATACTCCCCAGGGAAATGACCACAGAAGAGGGGAAATATATATATATATACACACACACACTCACATACATACATACATATATACAACTTATATTGAAATATATGTGTATGTATATATGGAGATTATATGTATGAAATTAAAAAATCCCAGAAAAGAAAAACTCCTGAACAGCTTATAGCTTATAGCAAACAAAATAAAATTAATGTATTAGACGGAAAAAGAATCTAAAATAAGTAAAATGAGGGGGGTAGAGAAAGGGGGAGTTGGATGCAGGCAGTCAAAAAGTAAAAACTTCCAGTTGTACGATAAATAAATACTAGGAATATAATGTACAACATGATAAATATAATTAACACTGCTGTATGTTATATATGGAAGCTATAAGACAGTAAATCTTGAGTTCCCATCATAAGGGAATTTTTTTCTGTTCTTTAATTTTGTATCTATGTGACATTATTGATGTTCACTAAACTTATCTCAGAAACCATTTTATGGTGCATGTAAGTCAAATCATTATGCTGTACACTTTAAACTTATACAGTGTGTATGTTAATTATGTCTCAATAAAACTGGAAGAAATAAAATTAAAAAATAAGTAAAATGAATACATTCAAAGCAGTATGACAAGGTTTGATAATATGGAAGAAAAACCAGCAGTTATAAGGAAAATCAAAATGTAAATGGGAAGTATGAAAGACAAAAGTGTTGTAGTAAAGCAGTGGTTCCTAAAGTGTGATCTCAGAACAATAACATCAGCCTCACCTGGACACTTGTTAGAATTACAAATTCTTGTACCCACCCGATACTGGATCAGAAACTCCAGTTGTGGGGCCCAAGCATCTGTATCTTTAGATATACCCCTAGGTGATTCTGAGGCAGTCAAGTGTGAGAACCACTGCTGTAGAGAACCAAACTGATCGAATGGATTGTGAGCCAAAAGTGATTAAGCCAGAAGATGAAGTAGAAAAATTCTTTTAGAAAATATCAGGAATGAATAAGGATAAAGAAATATGTATGTAAATGTTAACAGCCATGGTGGATAGCAGTAGAAGGTTCAACATCCATATAGTAGGATATCCAAAACCTGCCAACCAAGAATTTTTCAGAATTAAGTAAAGATTAGTCTATTTCACATGAAAGTCCAGATTTTCATTTTTTTTTTTTTTTATGATAAATTGGAAGGTCTGGCAACACGCCCACCTATTTATATAACAATTACCCAAGCTGACTAGCAGCTGCTACCTTTCAATGAAGCCTTCCCAGAGGACTAGACTGTGAGTCCCAGTGGCAGACGGGCAGATCCATTCCAGCTCTACCGAGTACTAACTACGTGACTTTAGACAACCTTCTGATTCTCAAATGCCTCATCTAGACGTTGGGTTTAATAAGATACCCACCTCATGGCTGTTTTGAAGATTAAATGAGTCAATATATGCAAAGACCCAGTATAGTGCTTGGAAATTCCTAAGTGGTTTAAAACTGCCAGCTGTTGATTTTTCTTGTTATAGCCCTACCCAGCTCCGGAGGCTCAGGTTCAGATTTTTCTTACACCAAACTTAGCTCACTTCTGTTTGTTACGTTACCTGTTTGCTGCCTTTTGGAACCTGTGATTCTTTCTCTATCCCTTCATGACCCTAACTTTGGTTGGTTTCTTTACATCTCTGGGCCTCAGTTTCCTCTTCAGTAAAATGGGATAATGACCTGCCTCAATCTCATATGTATATACAAGTGGAGTAGTGTTTGTGGACATGACTTCCACAGAACGGGGCACTCAGTAAATGGTTGAATACTTCTTGATTTAGTTATTCATCTTCATATCCTGTACAATAATTAGCACAAGATGGTGTGCTACAGCCAGCCCATAGTGGCTCAAGAAAGCCAGTTGCTAAATTTTCAGGAATTTTGAGAATTGGTTGTTAAACACAGCCATTATTAAAAACTAAATCACACAAACCTACACTTAACTTACGTTAAAGACTAAGGTAATGAATTCTCAAAAGCCTATCTCTTGTTAATTTTTTACTACATTTTACCATAATCTAAACTATTGAGATGAATTCAGTTTATTGTGTCTGTGTGATAGAGATACTATAGAACGCTGCTCTACTTCGCATTTCTTCCCAACTCCCAGCTCAGTGACATTATGTGCGTGGGTTGAAATTGGCCATGATTGGAATATTTATCCCATGGAATTTGGCAAACACTTCAAACCAGGGCTTTATTTCCCCTTGAAGAGCCAGTTGTAAAATATTTCCCAGAGCATCAGTAAGATCTTTAAAATCTGTTTGGAAAACAAAAAGAAATATAAAATTATGTTTATTACCAGGGACCTCAAAACATAGTGAAGTACTAACAGTGACCAAAAAAAGATGACTCTATTATATTTTAAATTCGTCAGGAAATTCACAAGCTGAGTATGGCATTAAACATTTAATATAGATATACTTAATACATATATTTTTTAATATATATAAACTTTAAAGGTTAAAGTTGCATATGTTCTAGAACTCTATGAAACATGCTACTCAACCACATTTCTTTTTTTCCTCTTGTAATTTACCCACTGCAAACAGCATTTTTCATGCTCAAATAAAGGTATGTTTTTATAGTAATAGTTATGAAGCAGAAATTGCACTAAGTTCTTTACATACATTGATAAGTCTCACAACAACCTTCTAAGGCAAACATTATTATTGCCCCTAGTTAACAGGTGAGAAAACTGCACCTCAGAGAAAATAAAGTGTCTTGAACATAATCAAAAATCTTGAAAATACAATAGCAGAGCTGGACTTAAACTGAGGCCATCAGACCCCAAGGGCTGCACTCCTCCAGTGCCCCTCCCACTACCTGCCTGGGCTCTGGCATTGATGTTGAAGGTCATGGTAAAAGATGATTTTTCCCCAAGGAGAATAATAAAAACCAAGCAGATTCGGTTAATTTTCCTTTTTCTCTGTATTTTCTTCACAGATCATTCAAGTAAAGCTTTCCAGATTTAACAGAATAAAGACTCCAATAATTTTTTAAATTCTGTGAAGTTTATTGCAAAAAATTTTTTTTCTCTTGGGTCTGTAGCCTTTTTGTCAACAAGTATCCAAACAACTTTACCTATTTCTGCAAAATTATAAGAAAAACGACTGCTCCTCTGTCATCAACATGGTTTAATCTAACTTTCTAAAAAGAGAGGCTTTTTGTGTCACAGAAATTGGCCTATCCTAATTTTTTTGGAAATACAATAAAGTTAGAAGAAAATGAAAAAAAAATAAAGATAGACACACACAAAAAACATGTGTGCATACCATACTACCATCCATATATCAATACCACCCTTATTACATTTAACTGAATTTTCCTCCAATTTTATTTGTAAATGTGTGTTCTAAAAATGTTGTCTATGTACCTTAGTTAGTATTTGCTTCTAAGATCTTCATCACTTACTATCATATCATTATAATTACTTCTTGTTGTTCCAAATTCTTAGGCATTCTTTCTTTCAAAGACATGATGGAATATGAAAGTTTAATGAAGAAATGGGTATTAATTCTATAAGCCCAGATAAATGGAACAGTGAAACTTGAAGCTGTGAAAAATATGCTCTACCTGTAAGTAGTTGACTAAAGATTTCACTTTCAACAGAACAGTTGATGTTTTCTAGAGGTAGCCTAGCATGTTTCCATGGGAGCTTATTAGCAAGATTCTTCATGGGTCCTACTCCAGACTTACTGAATCAGAATCTGCTTTTTGACAAGATCCCCAGGAGATTTGTATGCACATTAAAGTCTGAGAGGCATAACTTTTGTTCATATTGCATTACATAATCATCATATAGACTTATCTTTTGTAGTCAGCATTCACAGTTATAGAGAACTACGGGTTTCAGGGGGTGACACCCTTATGGACTTAGGGGCACACACTCTTCTTCAGAGCTTCATGCTCATGCCTCAAAGCAAGATAAATGAAATTGACTTCCTGAATTACATGGATTCACTTAACCAACATTACATAAGCCTTTTGACAGTCATATTCCAATGTTATAATTTACAGTGTTCTTATTCCTATTCTTTTTCCAGGAATAGGAAAAAGTGACTTAATAACTAAATTAATATTTCAACTGAATATGTTAATACCTACTATCAAAAGGAACCGCCCCACCCCTTGCTAAGGTAATGGGTACAACAAATTTTGTAAAAGAATTTTGCTTAGGCCTATGGTTCTCTTCTTTGTGACTTGGGACCCAGGTTGGCTCAAGAAGTAAACCATTCTAGAATTTCCCTTATTTCCCATTTATTATTCTGTTTCTTGTACATTTTTACCTTTAAGGCACTCACTGCTTTATTGTTTCTCTGGGAAGAGGAACTTCAGAGAGATTATAAATCATGTAATAATGCAATGATTTAGAGAAGTACTGAGTTTGTGGGTAATCTTTTGCATTTTACATTTTGCATTTTACAAAAGATGGTATAACAAGTCCCCAGTGTTAGGCTGCAATTGTTTTCACTGCAGTAGAATTCCATCATCCTTGAGCTCTTTACAGGTAATGCAAGAAGGTAGGGAGGATTGCTCATTTGTTTATGAAGTCCAGAGAAAGATAACACGAGTTGAAATTGTGGCATTAAAATTTTGGGTTAAACTTGTCTGAACCTGTGTATGTGTGTGCACTTACATGTGCTGTGTGTGCTTGGTTTTGTACTGGGAGTTTGGATAAATGGAAATGGAGTGGAATAGGGTCTCCTTTCACAATTCTTTGAGTTATATGGAGAAATGATGGTATCTCCTTTGGAATTCTCCCAAGGAGAGTCTGCTATCTATCTACATGGTGTAGATTTTGAACTGCCTAATTGTAAAGAGGATGGTATAACCAGAGTCTTTCTAGTCCTCTAAATTCATAAACCAGGTCTATCTGGCCATCTTTCATTTTACAACTTTCTGTAAAGTGAGGCAGAAACCTGAATGACCTCTAAATTTGCATAACTTATCTTTCTTAGCAAGGCTTTTCCTAAATTTACAAGCCTTTGCTGTTTATCTATCAGGAATCTATCCCAAACATCAAAATGCTTTTTAAAAAGTTTATGTATCCATTGCACTGCCACGGACAATGTATTTCTATTACCTCAATGCCCATCAGAGGTGAAATAGGGGCACAGACAGGGAGGCAGCAGTGCACCATGGTGATTTCAACTCAACTGGCATTTTTGGCATGAACGAGTGCCTTCTGTGTGCAGATATGTTACTGGTTGCCTTTGCCCAGGGCTGTGGTTGACTCAGATTCCTTTCCAAGGTACATAGCTGGGCTCTTCTCAAATGCAGAGTCCCCAGAAATGTATATTTCAAAAAAAAAAAGACATAATTTTGCTTCCTTCTCTAGGGCTGAAAATATGCACCTATCTAGAAGAACATGGCTGAGAGAAGTGAAAGACATTGACAAACATTTAAAAATCTGTAACTAAATGTTCTTAGTGATGTGACCTTAAAAAAAAAAAAGCTGTACATATATTAAAAAGTGATGGCACAGGTAAGTTCCCTATGAATACAGAAACATGAGGGATAATTACAAGGTTACTGCTATGGTTTGTAGCATAGCTACTCCCCTCCCACCCCATCCATTCATATGTTGAAACCTAACCCCCAAGGTGATGGTTTTAGGAGATGTGCATTTGGGAGATGATTAGGTCATGAGAGCAGAGTCCTTATGAGTGTAATTATTACCCTTATGAGAAAGAGCTCCCTTGCCCCCTTTGCCATTTGAGAATATGGTGAGAAGACTGCAGCCCAGGAGGTGGCCCTCACCTGACTATGCTGACACTTTGATCTTGGACTTCCAGCTTCCAAACTGTGAGAAGTAAATTTCTGTTGTTTATAAGCCAACCAGTCTGAGGTATTTTGTTATAGCAGCTCAAATAGACTAAGACAGTTACCTATTACTATGTGAAAAAAACACTTCCAAACCTAGTAGCTTAAAAATCAACATTTATTATTTCTTGTAATTCTAGGCAATGGCTGGGTTCATCTCTTTGTGTTTCTTTTGCTCCATATGGCATCACCTGGCATCACTCATGCAAATAAATTCAAGTATGAGCTTGCCTGGGACTAGAACATCTGTGACTGAATGAAGCAAATTTAGTGATTTCATTCAGCGTGGGTGGCTAGAACAGCTGGGGGATGGCTGGAACTTTCTTTCTTCACAAGTTCTCTTCAAGCTTACTTACATGGCAGCTGTAACACAAAGCTTCCAAAGAGTGAAAAAGAAAGAGTCCAGGATCCTTAAGTCCCAGATGGCGAGTTCATTACATTTAATTTGTCAAAGCATACCAAAAGGCCAGCCCTGATTCCACAGGAGGGGACATAAAGCCATTTCTTGATGAGAGAAGTGATAATTACATGCAAGGTATTGTTTGTGGCTGTATTTGTAGACATCTACCACATTACCTACCATCCATTTTTCTCCTTAATAGCAGAACTCTTATTTTGCTTAGATTTCTACCCTATTTCTTGTGGTCAAGGTCTTCAGGTAAGGCTGCCTCCATCTCTAACCCTGGGAAGGTGGACCCTGCTTGTTCTAAGTCACATACAGTGGTCTTATTTTTAATGCAAGTTTAGGCATAGACAAATGATAAAATTCTGACCAGTGAAATTTGAGAAGAAGTATGCTGGGAAGTTCCTGGGAAAGGTTTTACAGCTCTTAAAAAGAGATATAAGGAGAACTTAGTCTCTTCTGTCTCTGGATATTTCTGGGTCTGTCAATCATCAGCTCCTTTGTCTCCAACTTGCAACCATGATGGTAAAGCCAACCCAGAGGACAGGACAGAGCCAAAAAACCTACATGGATTGCCTCTGTCAGATAGACCCCTAATTCTGGAGTTTTTAAATTTTAAAGTTAGGTTTTCTGTTACCCTCTGCTGATGCATCCTTAATGATCAAGACCATATGAAAAGACAGAACAATAGAAATGCAAATCAGAACAGTGCTCATACCAGCTGTGTATGATGTATGCTTTCCATAAGAAATGAGAGGGAAGCCTGTCTGCTAAAAATCCTCATTGGGAGACATTTTCTTTTTCTTTTTCTTTTTTTTTTTTTTCATCTTTATTGGAGTATAATTGCTTTACAATGGTGCGTTAGTTTCTGCTTTATAACAAAGTGAATCAGTTATACATTTACATATGTTCCCATATCTCCTCCCTCTTGCATCTCCCTCCCTCCCACCCTCCCTATCCCACCCATCCAGGTGGTCACAAAGCACCGAGCTGATCTCCCTGTGCTATGTGGCTGCTTCCCACTAGCTATCTATTCTACGTTTGGTAGTGTATATACGTCCATGCCACTCTCTCACTTTGTCACAGCTTACCCTTCCCCCTCCCCATATCCTCAAGTCCATTCTCTAGTAGGTCTGTGTCTTTATTCCCATCTTGCCCCTAGGTTTTTCACGACATTTATTTTTTTCTTAGATTCCATATATATGTGTTAGCATACGGTGTTTGTCTTTCTTTTTCTGACTTACTTCACTCTGTATGACAGACTCTAGGTCCATCCACCTCATTACAAATAACTCCATTTCGTTTCTTTTTATGGCTGAGTATATATTCCATTGTATATATGTGCCACATCTTCTTTATCCATTCATCCAATGATGGACACTTAGGTTGTTTCCATCTCCTGGCTATTGTAAATAGA
>RJWK010058514.1:0-13839 GCA_004363435.1 Platanista minor
TGGAGATTAATCCTTTGTCAGTTGTTTCATTGGCAAATATTTTCTCCCATTCTGAGGGTTGTCTTTTGGTCTTGTTTATGGTTTCCTTTGCTGTGCAAAAGCTTTGAAGTTTCATTAGGTCCCATTTGTTGATTTTTGTTTTTATTTCCATTTCTCTAGGAGGTGGGTCAAAAAGGATCTTGCTGTGATTTATGTCATAGAGTGTTCTGCTTATGTTTTCCTCTAATACTTTGATAGTGTCTGTCCTTACATTTAGATCTTTAATCCATTTTGAGTTTATTTTTGTGTATGGTGTTAGGGTGTGTTCTAATTTCATTCTTTTACATGTAGCTGCCCAGTTTTCCCAGCACCACTTATTGAAGAGGCTGTCTTGTCTCCACTGTATATTCTTGCCTCCTGTATCAAAGTTAAGGTGACCATATGTGTGTTGGTTTATCTTTGGGCTTTCTATCATGTTCCATTGATCTATATTCCTGTTTTTGTGCCAGTACCATACTGTCTTGATTACTGTAGTTTTGTAGTATAGTCTGAAGTCAGGGAGCCTCATTCCTCCAGCTCCATTTTTCTTTCTCAAAATTGCTTTGGCTTTTCAGGAACTTTTGTGTTTCCATACAAATTGTGAAATTTTTTGTTCTAGCTCTGTGAAAAATGCCAGGGTATTTTTGATAGGGATTGCATTGAATCTGTAGATTGCTTTGGGTAGTAAAGTCATTTTCACAATGTTGATTCTTCCAATCCAAGAACATGGTATATCTCTCCATTTATTTGTATCATCTTTAATTTCTTTCATCAGTGTATTATAATTTTCTGTATACAGGTCTTTTGTCTCCTTAGGTAGGTTTATTTCTAGATGTTTTATTCTTTTTGTTGCAATGGTAAATGGGAGTGTTTTCTTAATTTCACTTTCAGATTTTTCATCATTAGTATATAGGAATGCCAGAGATTTCTGTGCATTAATTCTGTATCCTGCTACTTTACCAAATTCATTGATTAGCTCTAGTAGTTTTCTGGTGTCATCTTTAGGATTCTCTATGTATAGTATCATGTCATCTGCAAACAGTGAGAGCTTTACTTCATCTTTTCCCATTTGGATTCCTTTTATTTCTTTTTCTTCTCTGTTTGCTGTGGCTAAAACTTCCAAAACTATGTTGAATAATAGTTCACCATACATATTTAAACATTTCTTTCCTGAAATTCTTTAATGGAGACTCACGAACATTGATTCTGCATGTATTTTGTAATTATATTTTTATTTTTAGTTCATTTTCAGCAGGGACTAATATGCAGTCTCTTTGGAAGATATGACTTTCAGGGAGGTTTAGCATTTGCTTTCACCAGGTACCCTAGGTATCGCTGTCATGGAAATATCTTTATGCTCATTTCTTGGCTTGAAGTAAATAAATCAGCTCATGTGTCGATAAGTATTTTTTGATAAGTATTTTTAGGTCAATTTTGTATCTTCATTTTGAGTAATTCCAACTCCAAATCCCTCTAGCAAAATTGAAGTTAACAATTCTCAGAGGAGATTTTTTTTTTCACCCAGATCATAGGCCAAAAGAGTAAGAGTTATTTATTTATCTTTCCTGCTATTTAATGGGTTTTCTTCAATTTAATCTTTCACTAATTCCTGAAGTATATAATCTCAGTTACCTTGCTGGTACTGAAACCAAGCAGGACACTGTGTGGCTCCTGGGCATGGAAGCCTTTCTGTGTCCCCTGTTTCTTGTTTGTAGGGAATAAGCTTCAGCCTCCATGACCTTCTCTGAGTTCCAAAGGGCAGGTTCAAACAGTTGCTAATCAAGGAACGGAGGGGATGCAGAGACAAAGGAGGAGCAGCCAAGAAACATTAGTTCAGCCTTGGGACAGGATCCTGGTTCCACCTCAAGTGATACATATAACAATATCTTTGAGCTCTTCTATAGAACTAAAACCCCCAGCAAATGGAAGATGCTAACTACTTGATGAAGCACTCTTCAGAGAAGATTGAGACCACCTGAGGCCAGATTAAAGGCATGCCGGCCCTGAACACACCCTGATCCTTATCAACAATCCCACCCTTGAACCGTTGCTGTAAAACTCCTCACCGAATCCTCCTGGGTTGGGACACACAGTTTTTGAAAGGCACAAACCTGCTGTGTCCCCCTTTGCCTGACAAAGCAATAAAGCTATTCTTTTCTACTTCACCCAAAACTCTGTCTCCAAGATTCAATTTTGCACAGTGCACAAAGGTCACGTTTTGGGCAGCAATACCCTCAGACTCTTGCATTTTTGCCCCTTTACTTTGTGTATTCTCTAAGACCCTAATAACTAGGTCATACAACTCTCTGCAGTGGGTCCATGTATTGAAAATGCTTTTTAAAAAAGTCAAACAAGAATCCTATATCCAGCAAAACTGCCCCTCAAAAGGGAGGGAGAAATTAAGACATTTCCAGGTTTACCAATGCTTCTCCCAGGTCAAATCTACTATTAACTCCCTTTCGAGAATTTTTCATTTTAGTTGTATTTTTTGACTCTCAAATTTCCGCTTGGTTCTTTTTAAATAACATTCTATTTCTTTATTGTTATTCTCTATTTGATATGACATTGTCATTGTACCTTCCTTTACTTCCATAATGATGCATTCCTTTGAACATATTTATAATGACTGCCTTGAAATCTTCATCTGTTAAATCTGACATCTGTTTACTCTCACAAGTAATTTCAGTTGCCCGCTTTTTGAGGTGTATGGGTAATACTTTGCTATTTCTCTGCACTTCTCATAAGTTTTTGTGGGAAACTGGAAATGTTAGGTCATATATTGTTTCAACTCTGGGTTAGATTATTTTAGTAAAGTCTATTATTCTCCCCCCCTACCCACACAGTGTAAAGCATCTAACACAGCTCTTCAGGGGGTGCAGTTTCTAGTAAGCCCAAGATCACCCTGCAATGACATGGCTTTGGTCTGGCTCTTTGTTTCTTTCCCTGACCACACCCAGCTGTCAAGATTCAATAACTTCCTACTGATTGCTCTCTTGTTTTCAATTATGCCCTGGGGGTCTAAATTGCTATAGGAACTTCTCCAATCAAAAAAATTTTTTTTTTCAAAGGACAGTTCCCAAGGTTAGTGTTTGAGACTTGTTCTTATCCCAGGAGGGCTCCTTCCAGCTGTCTCCCCAGTTCTCTTTGGCAAACTAGCCGGCATACAGTTTAGCCTGTATCTCCAATGTGTCTACCAAGCTCCTCCCAATTTCATAACTTCCACTGTATTTGAAAGCTTCTTTAGGCTAGAACTCCACACTTTGTTGCAATTGAAGTCAATTCCATTGGGAAGAAATTCTGAGCAATCAAGGTAGAACATTTACAATATGCAAAGACCTATAGAATGTAGGTACTCTTTGCTGTTATGATTTTTTAAAAAATGCAAACTTACTATGTTCTATGGTAAAAATTTCCTGTTTTGTGTTTATTTTATTTCTTTAAACATACATTTTGATAAAAGTTTTCAAGTCTCAGGCAGTGTTCAATGTGTTTGAAAAATATTAGCTTGCTTAACCTTCATGCAGCCTGTAAGGTATATATAATGAGGGGTGGAACTGAAGTTGAACACAGGAATTCTGAGTTCAAAGGTCCAGCTTTTAATCACTACACTATAAACATATATATATATATATATATATAGTGATGCAAACTGTATGGTGATAGGGTGATGCAAAATTGATGATGGCTTTTACAGTCATCTCTGTAAAATGTCATGGTTCAGACACTTACAGATTCAGCCAGTACTTACCAACTTGAGCTTCCCTGGTCTCATCTGTGAAATAGCAAGAATAATCACCTAATCATGTTGTAGAGTGGATTAAATGAGATCATGTATATGAAGTGCCTGATAAGATACCTGGCTTAATATTATCAGTTATCTTACTTTACCTTTAAGAGAGTATTTTGCTATTAATTTTTATTTATTCTTTATAGACATCACTGTAATTTATCATTTTCTATTTGCCACAACTTAAGAGAGACCATCCCTGATAAAAGAATCAGAAGCTAAAGAAAAGATATCTCCTTAAAATGTCAAAGTCACTGCACATCAGGGTCTAATTTTGTTTATAACACATCAATGAAGAAACAAGGAATAAGGTTTATAGAACAATGGCATAATACTCAAATATTGCAAAGGAAAAGGGAAATTTCTGGTATTGATAGATAAGGTCTGGAATGAAAGACCTCTGTCCCCTGGATTTTTCTCTTTCACAGGTTCTCTGTTCTTTTAGATGTTGATTCCATTATCCTATTACTTCCTAGTGACCTGTTGCCTCATCTCTAAAGCACTTGGGGATCTAGTTTGGGTTTTCTAGACCTTAAGAGTGGGCTGTGGACCAGCAGCTTCAGCATCACCTGAGAACTTGTTTGAAACACAAGCATGCTAAGGCAGAAATGCCAGAGGGTAGGGCTGGGCAATCTTTTTTAACAAATCCTTCAGGTGATTATGATGTTATCTACAGTCTGAGAATCACTGTTTTATACAATTGCAAATGCTGCCACTGGGAAGAGCTCTTCATGTATGGACTTTTGCCCAGGAAGCCCTGTGTGGGATCACCTTTGAATCAAGTGCCCACTCCCGGTCACAAGAGTTGTCTAGTGCTGCACTGGCAAACAGTAAGCTGATTCAACATTGCCAGTCAATTCAGAAGATTTTTCTTCCAGCCCAAACGATAGCACATATTATCATCGAACATTTAGGAGGTGACCACCATCCTCCGCTCTGTAGATTTCCAGACACATTAGCTTTCTTTGGATTCCTTAAAGTAGCCTTGTTTGCTACTGCCCTTGGTCTTTGCCCAGCCTGTTTTCTGTGCCTGAAATTCTTTTTCTCCCTTTCTTTACCAGTTAATACTAACTTTCCCTTCTAATCTCAACTTAAATTTCAGTTCCTTGAGTGTGGCATTTTCTGAGTCCATGATTAAAGTCCTTCCCTCCTTTCCTTCTTTCTTTTTTTTTTTTATTGCTCATAGAACAACTTCAGTTTGCAATCATCGTACTTTCATTTATGGGGTATTTGGATTCATATCTGTGTTCCTTAGGAGACTGCAATCTCCATCAGGACTAAGAGTGAACCTGTTTTTGTTCACAAATGCATCCACAGTTGGGACACTCAAAAAATATACACAGATAAATAAATGACAGATGAAGTTCCATTTTATCAATATTTTATGTTATTTAGTAGCTAATTCATGTCCATGAAGAAATATATTTTAGTTTCTGATTATTTAATTTGACAAATTTTTATTGAGTACTTGTTATGTGCCAGACATTCTTTCAGTGCTGGAGACAGAGCAGTGAGATAAACAGACAAAATACCAGCTCTCATGGAGCTTATATTCTAATTTCTGTCAAAGACCCATAAGTAAAGCTATGAAGCTAGGTTGCTGAAAATTCCACTTCTAACTTCTATAACAGAATTTTTAAAATCTGAATTACAATAAATTAAGTTGAAGGAAATATATTTAGTATAATTAAAGAGAATATATGTGACTATATAAATTGAGGTAATTCTTAAATTTGAAATGCATTGTTACAAAAATTATCCTGAAACAAAAAAGGGGACTTGGTCTCCAGTATACCTTTCCAAAATGTAAAAAACAAGTCCTCCAATCATAACAATAGCCTCAGTGGAAAATGTATATTTATATTTCAAAAATAAAACTTTAATCGAAAATACAATAATTTATTTTTCTTGGTAATGAAATGCTAATGGTAGACAGACTTTTAAGAGAGTAATTTAAAATGAATGGAGCAAGTTTTTGATGTGATTGGGAAAGTTTATTTTTAAAGGGAATTAGCTGCACTTTAGGAGGTAAGAGGGGAGAAGAGACAGGAGAGGAAAACTGCTGATCTTGCTGGCAAATGCACATGTACATAATCTACACAATCAAATATATTACCTTCAATTAATAGAGCAGAATAATTAATATCTGTATAAACTGGCTACCCTGGCATTGGTTGTTTCAGCCCTACTTCAGATGTTCAAGTATTGGCCTCCATGACCAGAATCAGAGGTAAAGAAGAAACTGATTGGAGGGACATTAGACCCAATGTTTTCTAGAGTTGTAACTTGTTAAAGTGTCTGGTAACTCTCTTATGACTGTGTTTGGTCAGCCCTGATTATTTCTACAACTATGTAGCAGCTGCCCACAGTTCCTAGCAAGAGGCAGAAACAGAAACGCAGCTGAGCCCCCTTCATTAGTTGGATCTTCTTGCACCTAATTTGCATTTCTTCCCTCCTCTTTTCCTCTGTTTGGAAGTAATCTTACCAACCAAAAGGAATTCTCCAAATCAAGGAGTGACTCCTCCTTCTGAAAATTAAAGATTTAAAGATAATTTAATCTTTCCTAATTGAGGAGCATTTTTAACTTTTTAAACTGGTCACATTGGAGAGATGGAACTGTTGGTTTGTCAGTCATTGTTAACTAAGTCAGATACACTAAAGCAATGAAAACAGGAGAAAAGAAAGAAAGGAAGGAAGGAAGGAGGAAGGGATGGAGGGAGGGAAAGAAAGTGGGAAAGAGGGAGAGTGGAGGAAATGAAGAAGAAAGAAAGGAGAGAAAGAGAAAGAGAGAGAGAAAGGGGGAACCCACTAACCATACCCTTGTATCAGTCTAAGTCCTTTAGGGAAATTTTGTAAGCTTTAATGTGATCCCTCATCTTACTGTAATTCCCTTTTTTTTTTTTTCATTACAAATAAAAACATGGCATGTCTTTGAAGTCTTAACTGCATCAAAGGCTTGCTCCCATTAATTTTAAATTACTCTTCTAAAAGCCTGTCTTCAGTTAGCAGTTTATGAAAAGGATGCCCTGTTTTGCTGTCTCCTGGGTTCTCAAAGCAGAAGAACCTCTTAATTGATATTCCTGCATTTTTTACATCAAATAATAGTGAGCAGAGCAATGCCCTTTAACTTGTAAAATAGCCACATCTTTGAAGATTCTTGAGGCAGCTAGGTCTGAAGAAATGCCGCTGGCTCACACTCTGGAGTTCTGGATTTAGAACCAAACTAGAAATTAAGGAACTGAATTTACCCCTGAAGTCAGTGAAATCTTGACTTTTGATTGGTTTCTATGGCAGTCAGAGAGACAGTGAAATATTCTTGGACATAAACTAGCATTTTTAGGGTATTTTAAAAATTCAGTGTTGTAATGCAGGATTTGTTAGACTTGCAGATTTGAAGGAGGTGAATAAAATTAAATATATGCTGAATTTATTAAACAGATGTATTTGTTTCATATTTTTATGTTCTTCCTGTACAAAATGTCCATATCTGTTTATATCACTATTTAATTATTCTTTACATCAAGAAATTTTACTTATATCTTAATTTTATTCTCCCTTCAACATGTCTTGTAGATCAAAGAAGTAGACCAACCTAAGAATAGCCCATCATATAGCTGAAGACCAGTATTAAGTAACCCATTAACTCTCTCTTCTTAACAAGAATCATTCAATAGATTTTAACCATGAGGCTTTTGCACATACAAATAAATTCAGGGGAATGATAATAAAAATCACCAGACTTGTGGTATTCTATCAAAATGATTATTTGGAAAAATAAACCAATTTATTCCTTAGAAGACAGCTAATTAAACTGCATTTTGGTCTAATTTTTATTTAGTAAATTAATACTGTTAAAAAAACCTTTAATTGGTTGCCTAACAAGTTGAAGATTAAATTGTTTTAATTTTTTTACATCTGTAATTTTTAAATGTATTGCCTCTATTGCTTCATTCATTTGCAAAATACAAAATTAAGCGAAGTGTTGCCATGTATTAGGAAGTTATATCTCCTAAAGTCTCCTCCGTGGTGATACTTGGCAAAATTCTGGGAATAAGAAGTCTAACAGAATAATATATTTCTCAATGTATTGTTATTGAGAACCAAGAACTCAATGATAAGCAAAATTTGTTTCATGTTATGAGAGCAGCTTGTCCATACCAAACTCAGAATAACTACTTAATATCTTTAAACAAGGGTTGTAAAAGAAAATTATAGTCAGCACAGGGTTGTATGTGGCTTCCTTGCCAACAACTGCCAAGAGAATATTTACCCAAATAACTGACTTAGCCACACAATTTTTCACTGATGGGGTTCCCTCCTTGATATTCAAATATTTATGGCTCCATCTAACATAAAGTGACACAAAATATTTTTAGTCTTCTTTATGTCAAATCTGAAAATAAATCTCTCCTGGTATTATATAACCCTGGTGATAGGTTATAATGTTACCCAGGAGGCCACCCTCTAAGTATTGGGTTGGCTAAAAAGTTCGTTCAGGTTTTTCCGCAACTTCTTATGGAAAACCCAAGCAAACTTTTTAGCCAACCCAATACTTGGAAAGAAAACATAGTCTTTTGAAACTGAAAAATATCTTGGAGGTCATTTTGATCAAATGACTCATTTTAAAGACAATAAAACTGAGGGCCAAAGAGGTTGGTGACTTTCCCAAGGACACTGAATTTAATCATAAATAGAACAAGAATAGTGCCCGGCTAAGGTTGGAAACTGAGAGTCACCCACTGAGTAGCAGAAAGAAGCTTGGGTAGTGGAAAGAACCACTGGGATTCAGAGGAAATCTGATGCCAGGAACAGCAAGAGGCCAAGAAGCAAAACAGTGAATTGGTTTAAAGAATATTGAGAGCAAAGTCTCATGAAGTTGCCTGTTAGCATTGTGCAGCAATTTGGTTCATTTTGAAGGTCCATGTGTTAGTCCCATGGGAATGATTCTACTGACTCTAAACAGGTCATGGAAGAGCCAAGAGAAATGTCAGCTCTCCTGATGTGGGTTTAAATGTGATCTTTATTTTTTTCCCAGCCAGCTATTGATATCTTCCATCCCATGGCAAAGATCTTGGCTGTCCTCCACCCTAATTCACTTACACAAAGCTATGGATATGATTGATTAGGAAAAATAGAACTTAAGCACAACTCGATTCAATGGAAAATCCCAGTGAAGGTGGGTGTGTATATCTAACAGAGAAGGTTTAGCATACTGCTTATAATCATAGGATCAGGGGACAAAGTATCAGGGTTCAGATTCCAGCTCTGTCCCTAGCAGTTTAACTTTGGGCAAATTGTTTTTCCTTGCTTTGGTTCTTTAAATTCATCTATTAAATGGAAGTAAGAAATAATAGGGCTGTGATGAGTACTAAATGAGATAACACATATAAAACAAACAGTGTCAGGTACAAAGTAAGTGGGACTGTGATACCTAAGGGATTCCAATGGAATCTGTCTCACCATACATTCAGAAAGCACAAAGGTTTTTTTTAAAAGGCAACTCTGTATTTTCACACAAGAAATGTGTCTATCCATTTGGCATTATACACAATTTGAAAAGACTTTACAAAATTTGAAGAGACAGGTTATCTTCTGTAGATAACTTGTAAAAGAGGATTTGAGGAAAAGTGAATTTTGCTTTATAATGAAAATCAAACGAATTCAAATATAAATTTTTAGGTTGCATTGTTAAAATAATGCACTGAGTCATCTTGGGTCCAAACATGAAAGAATTTGGTTTTATAATCCTAAAATTTGTATGGAACCAAAAGAAACCCCAAATAGCCAAAGCAATCTTGAGAAAGAAGAACAAAGCAGGAGACATCATACTTCCTGATTCCAAACTATACTGCAAAGCTATAGTAATCATAACTGTATGGTACTGGCACCAAAACAAACACCTAGATCAATGGGACAGAATAGAGAGCTCAGAAATAAACCCATGCATATACGGTCAATTAATTTATGACAGAGGAGCCAAGAATATACAGTGGGGAAAAGACAGTCTCTTCAATAAATGGTGTTAGGAAAACTGGACAGCTATGTGCAAAAAAAGAAATGGACCACTTTCTTACAGCACATAACAAAATGAACTCAAAATGGATTAAAGGCTTAAATGTAAGGCCTAAAACCATAAAACTCCTAGAAGAAAACATAGGTAGTATGCTCTCTGATATTGTCTTAACAATATATATTTTTTTATCTTTCTCCTCAGGCAAGGGAAACAAAAGCAAAAATAAACAAATGAGACTACATCAAACTAAAAAGCTTTTGCATAGTAAAGGAAACTATCAAGAAATGAAAAGGCAACCTACTGAATGAGAGAAGATATTTGCAAATGATATATATGATAAGGTGTCAGTATCCAAAACATATAAAGAACTCACACAACTCAATATATATAAAAAAAAGTCCAATTAAAAAATGGACAGAGGATCTGAATAGACATTTTTCCAAGGAAGACATACAGATGGCCAACAGACACATGAAAATATGCTCAAGATCACTAATCATCAGGGAACTGCAAATCAAGACTGCAATGAGATATCACTTCACACTTATCAGAATGGTTATTATCAAAAAGATAAGAATCAACAAGTGTTGGTGAGGATGTGGAGAAAATGGAACCCTCATTTACTGTTAGTGGGAATATAAGTGCAGCCACTGTGGAAAACAGCGTGGAGGTTCTTCAAAAATTTAAAAATAGAACTACCATACAATCCAGTAATTCCACTTCTGGGTAGTTGTCTGAAGAAAATGAAAACACTAATTTGAAAAGTTATATGCAAACCTATGTTCCTTGAATCATCATTTACAATAGCTAAGGTATGGAAGCAACCTAAGTCTTCATTGATAGATGAATGGACAAAGAAGATGTGAGATATATGCAATGGAACATTACTCAGCCATAAAAAAGAATGAAACCTTATCATTTGCAAAACATGGATGGACTTGGAGGGTATTGTGGTAAATGAAATAAATCAGACAGGGTATGATTCTATACTGTATACTTATTTATATGTGGAATATAAAAAAACAAACAAAGAATCAAAGTAAAACAGAAACAGCCTCATAAATTCATAGATACAAAGACCAAACTGGTGGTTACCAGAGGGGAAAAGGGTGGGGGTTTGGGTTAAATAGGTGAACAGGATCAAGAGGTACGAATTTCTAGTTATAAAATAAATGTCATAGACATATAATGTACAGCATGGGAAATATAGTCAATAATTCAATAAATTTGTATGTTAATTGATGGTTACTAGACTTATCACAGTGATAAATTCATAATGTATATTAATTTTGAATCACTATATTGTACATCTGAAACTAATATAATATTGTATGTAAACTGCACTACAATTAAAAAATTAAAAAATATATATTTTTAAGGAACACAGGCAGCTCTCTAGGGACTGCTGAGGGGGAAAAAAGACAGTCTCAAAAAGGTTATATACTGTCTGATTCCATTTATATAACATTCTTGAAATAACAAAATTATAGAGATGAAGAACAGATTAGTGGTTGCAAGAGGTTAGGGAGGGAGGTGACTGTAGGTATAAAATAGTAGCATGAGAGATCTTTGTGGTGATGGAACAGTTCTGTATCTTGATTGTGATGGTGATTACACAAGTCTACATGTGATACAATTGGATGGAACTAAACACATACACACACACACACACACAAATGAATGCATTAAAACTGGTGAAATCTGAAAGGGCAAAAGAGAAGGCAAAAAAACCCCTTGAGAATAAGGAAATAAGAAAATTAGTATCGAAGGATTAGAGAGAAGATGGCAGAAGAGTAAGATGCGGAGAATACCTTCCCCCCCACAGATACACCAGAAATACATCTACACGTGGAACAACTTCTACAGAACACCTACTGAACCCTGGCAGAAGACCTCAGACCTCCCCAAAGGCAAGAAACTCCCCACGTACCTGGGTAGGGCAAACAAAAAAAAGAAAAAACAGAGACAGAAGGATAGGGATGGGACCGGCACCAGTGGGAGGGAGCTGTGAAGCAGGAAAGGTTTCTACACACTAGAAGCCCCTTCGTGGGCGGAGACTGCGGGTGGCAGAGGTGGGGAAGCTTCAGAGTTGCGGAGGAGAGCACAGCAACAGGGGCGCGGAGGACAAAGTGGAAAGATTCCCGCGTGGAGGATCGCTGCCAACCTGCACTCACCAGCCCGAGAGGCTTGTCTCTTCCCCCGCCGGTGTGGGAGGGGCTGGGAGCTTAGGTTCGGGGTTCGGTCAGAGCACAGGGAGAGGACTGGGGTTGGCGGCATGAACACAGCCTTCAGGGGGCTAGTGCACCACGGCTAGCTGGGAGAGAGTCCGGGAAAAGTCTGGACCTGCCGAAGAGGCAAGAGACTTTTTCTTCCCTCTTTGTTTCCTGGTGCTTGAGGAGACGGGATTAAGAGCGCTGCTTAAAGGAGCTCCAGAGAAGGGCGCGAGCCCCGGCTAACAGCGCGGACCCGAGATGGGCCTGAGACACTAAGGCTGCTGCTGCTGCCACCAAGAAGCCTGTGTGAGAGCACAGGTCACTCTCCACACCTCCCCTCCCGGAGCCTGTGCAGCCCGCCAACGCCAGGGTCCCGTGATCCAGGGACAATTTCCCCGGAAGAACGCACCGCGCCTCAGGCTGGTGCAACGTCCCACTGGCCTCTGTCGCCACAGGCTCGCCCCGCACTCCGTGCCCCTCCCTCCCCCCAACCTGAGTGAGCCAGAGCCCCCGAGTTAGCTGCTCCTTTAACCCAGTCCCTTCTGAGCGCAGAACAGACGCTCTCCTGCGACCTACACGCAAAGGCTGGGCCAAATCCAAAGCTGAGCCCCAGGAGCTGTGCGAACAAAGAAGAGAAAGGGAAATCTCTCCCAGCAGCCTCAAGAGCAGCAGATTAAATCGCCACAATCAACTTGATGTACACTGCATCTGTGGAATACACGAATAGACAGCGAATCATTCCAAATTGAGGAGGTGGACTTTGAGAGCAAGATTTTTTTTTTTGCCCCTTTTCCTCTTTTTATGAGTGTGTGTGTGTATTCTTCTGTGTGACATTCTGTCTGTATAGCTTTGCTTTCACCATTTGTCCCAGGGTTCTATCTGTCTGGGTTTTTTTGTTTGTTTCTTTTTAACTTTAAAAAAAATTTATATATTAATAATTTTTTATTTTAATAACCTTATTTTATTTTATCTAACATTACTCTATTTTATTCTTCCTTTCTTCCTTCCTTCCTCCCTCCCTCTCTCTCTCTCTCTCTCCCTCTTTCTTTCTTTCTACTTTTTCTCCCTTTTATTCTGAGCCATGTGGATGAAAGACGCTTGGTGCTGCAGCCAGCACTCAGTGCTGTGCCTCTGAGGTGGGAGAGCCAACTTCCGGACACCAGTCTACAAGAGACCTCCCAACCACATATAATATCAAACGGCGAAAATCTCCCATAGATCTCCCTCTCAACACCAGCACCCAGCTTCACTCAAAGACCAGCAAGCTACAGTGCTGGACACCCTATGCCAAAGAACTAGCAAGACAGGAACATAACACCACCCATTAGCAGACAGGCCGCCTAAAATCATAGTAAGTCCACAGACACCCCCAAACACACCACCTGATGTGGACCTGCCCACCAGAAAGACAAGATCCAGCCTCATCCATCAGAACACAGGCACTAGTCCCCTCCACAGGAAGCCTACACAACCTACTGAACAAACTTTAGCCACTGGGGACAGACACGAAAAACAACGGGAACTACGAACCTGCAGCTTGAAAAAAGGAGACCCCAAACACAGTAAGAGAAGCAAAATGAGAAGACAGAAAAACACCCAGCAGATGAAGGAGCAAGGTAAAAACCCACCAGACCTAACAAATGAACAGGAAATAGGCAGTCTATCTGAAAAAGAATTCAGAATAATGATAGTAAAGATGATCCAAAGCCTTGGAAATAGAATTAACAAGGACCTAGAAGAACTAAAGATGAAACAAGCAACAATGAACAGCACAATAAATGAAATTAAAAATACTAGATCGGAAGAGC
>RJWK010058515.1:0-13841 GCA_004363435.1 Platanista minor
AAGTCTCCAGAATAAAAAGATACATCTGGCCCACCCACTGGCAATCCTAGGGTTATGATGTGAAAGCAGTGTGGTATAGCTCTACCCTATAGCCCTATTTTAATGTTGGCAATACGCCACCAAAATGGCTAAGGGAGACAGAATAACAGATAGGCAAGCGACCGTAAGTTAATGTAAGACAAGCCTACCTCTCTTGGAAAAAGAGGTTTAAGCACAGATTTCAGGAAAAGATAATTAAAAATTTTCATGTACATTACCTCTTCTTCTACTGACTGATATTCTTTATCTTCTGGAGCAAGATCCAGCAAAATTGTTCCCTGATTAACACAGTGAAAAGTCAAATAAGGATTGGTGCCTGCAGGAAAGAAAAATTAAATTAAACAAAGGTCCACACTCTTCAGGCTCTATTTTGGGGAACACCTGTCATAAATAATAGATATTTTGGAACAAGTCTAATGTATGTGCAATTTGAACCTAATATATAAGGTTGTATTAAGCAAGTACATCCAAAGACAAGGGGAGTAATGGAGATGTGTTTGGGGATCAATTTGATCTGTTCTTACAGAGGTCCTTGTACATACACACAGCAGGCTCAACAATTATTTGTTGAACTGAACTCAATCATGAACATACACGATGCTGATACAAAAGAAAACACAGTGTGATTACAATGTAGTGTGGTCTAAAATATAAATAAGAATTATCCTCTAAAAGAATTACTATCTGTGAGATAACTTGAAATGGTCACTTATAATAAGTTTAAAATACATTGTTCTTGTTAATTTCATTACCCGTGTTGATTTAGTACAAATAAGCAAGACTCAAGCTCAACACCTGTTAACGTTTAGTTTTATGTCACCCTTGCAATTTTATTACCTCTGTAGACTAAATGACTAATTCAAGTTGTTTTCTTTCTCTCCCTTTGCTTTCCTATAGCGAAAGCACTTCTAACAAACAGAGAACAGGGAGGCACACAAAGGAGAAAGATAGGCGTGTAACAGCAAAGTATAATGGAAAAAGACTGAGCTGACAGTTGTGAGGGAGGGAAAAAGACACAAGATAAGGTAAGAGAGAAAGGTCAGATTATGAAAAGTCATGCCATGAACATCTGATTTTATCCTAAAAGCAACAGTATTCTATTGAAGGATTTTAAGCCCTGGAATGATATGATCGTACAGTCATTTTGAAAAGTGTCTTCTGGTTACAGTGTAGGGAAGGTACCAGAGGGGAGGCAAAGGTGACTGTCGGAGATAAGCTGGAAGGTGGTTGTGAGAGTCCAGGAGAGAGATGACAGTGACAGGGATTAGGTGACAGCAGTGGGAAAGGACAGAAGCACAGATTCCAGAGATATTTAGGATACAAAGTGTTGGGGCAGAGGGAAGAGTGACTCTGATTTCCAGCTAAAGCAACTAGAGGGAGAGCAAGGTCAAGGATGGAGACGGGGAGGCAGGAGGTGCCACCCCAGCTGAGTGCACGAGCTCTGGGGTCAGGTCACGCGAGCAAATGCCAGCCTGGACACTTATCTTGTACTACTAATTTCTGAAATCTATTTATTTTTTAATAGCTTACCTTGTTGTCCACCTAAGAGTCTTTCTACTCCCTTGATTAATTTATGGCGGTGTCCGTATGCATTGATGCCTATTTCTTTCAACTCTTCATGACCCATATCAGCCAACACATCTAGTGTAATCTGAAAAATGAATCAAAATTAACTGCTAAATCTTTAACAGTTCCTCAGATGATGAAAACTTTTCCATTGGCCTTCAATGCTATAGCATCCAGTCAAATTAAGAAAATTCTTCTGTTTCCTTTATAAGCATGAACTTATAATCTTCTTAAAGTTGCCCCCATAAACTTATCAGCTTTTTGCTCACTTGAAATACTCCCTAATTTGCTTTCAGTCAATGGAGAATTAAAATGGGAGAAATAATGCTATAGAAGTATAAAATGATCATTGCTATTTTTCCTTTTGATTATTTAATTCTACCATATTTTGCTTGCCTCAAGATATAAGAGGGAACAACCAGTAGCCTGAAAATGGGGAAATACCAGATCCCAATATCCAGAAGGTAGCCTAAGTGAATGGTAGGGAACGGGAGAGGTGTTCAGCATAATGGAACAGAAGAAGCTTTAGGGAAGTAGTATTTATATAAAAATAAGAAAGAACTTCCTAGTGCTAAGGAGTATCCAAGCATGGAAAAGGCTGTTTTAGAAAGTAGTAAGATTTATATCACAAGCATTTAGTTAGATTACAGACCATTTTATATAGAAACTATATAAAGAATTCCAATTTGGAGAAGAAAAAAGAGAGTAGATAGATGGTTTTTAAGGTCTCTTCTAAATTCTCAGATCTAACAATCCCTGAAGGCTAACATACATTCTATTTTTGTACAAAAAAATGGTTTTAAATTTTTGGTTATCCGTCCCTGTAGATGGAGATGGCTAGCTGCCATGACTCAAAATTACCAGATTCCTTTGTTGACTAAAAGGAACTGTGACTCTACCGTCACCCAGTGGCAGTGTTCTGAAGGCACAGGGTGAAATCTTGGGCGGCCACATTTCTTGAGGCATGAACTGCAATTTTCAGCTCAGAAGAAGCTGGCCCTCTGACAGCCCAAATACTGCTTCACAAGATTAGCCGTTGATTTTCTCTTTCCTCTGGAAACTGAGGAATCCTTTGAGAGACACACTTTTTCCCACTCAAACAAGATTTTTTTTTTTTTTTTTTTTTGCGGTACGCGGGCCTCTCACTGTTGTGGCCTCTCCCCTTGCGGAGCACAGGCTCCGGACGCGCAGGCTCAGCGGCCATGGCTCACGGGCCCAGCCGCTCCGCGGCATGTGCGATCTTCCCGGACCGGGGCACAAACCCGTGTCCCCTGCATCGGCAGGCGGACTCTCTACCACTGCGCCACCAGGGAAGCCCCAAACAAGATATTTTTATCTATCCATAGCTCTCTCTACCTTTATCCTTGCACACAGCATTTTAAAAAACTGACATATTAGGCCTGGAGCTCTGATGGTTTTTATTGTCAAAATGAAATACTATATAATGAATAATTTACTTTATTGCTCCTAAGTGGCCATTTAAGAAATAATCGCTCCATTGCACAAAATGGGCAGTTCACTTCCAATCACCCAAAGGAAGTTTTCAGCAGAGCTTTTAAAAAGCAACAGTTCTGAAATATCATCTCTGAGACAGAACAGATCACAACATAATAGGAGTCTTTACATTTTTAGCTAGATGTGATTTTAATATAATTTGGAAACCATGCAAAGGTTTACTACATTACTGATATTCCATTTTTTTTTTCCTTCTAAACTTCACATAAGGTTGACATAAAAAAAGGATCTCATATCTATGTGGTAGCTTCAATTTAAAGAGTCCTTAGCTTTTCTGAATTGATACGTATAGTGTATGTCTGAAAGCAGCAGAAACCAGGCCAGCAAAACATAGTATTAGCTTCTAGAGAAGAAATGGAGAACATTTGATACATTTGTTCATTATATATAGCTCCAATCGTGAATGAAATGAATACCTCATTTAATACTCACAATGACTCATGAAATACTATTTTTGTCCTTATGAGAAAATTAAGGTGCAGTGAAGCCATGAAAATACTACACAGAAGAGCTGAAATGTATTGCCATACTTGTTTTTCCTCTTGCTTATTTTTCTTAAAAAGGATGACTAAAACGCTAAAATAACTAAACATTACACTTAGTTGCTTTGAGTTACATGGTACCCTATTTGTCCTCATATTTATCGGAATTGGCAACTGGAAAACCTTAAGTGACAAGCTAAAGAATTTAGATTTATGTTCACTAATCATTCATTCATACATATATTTAATGAGTACCTTCTGTATGCTAGATATTTCCAAAAAAGTAACTAATTAATCATTTCATCTAATTCTAAAACAACCCACTTCAGCTCAGAAAGGTAAATAACTGGTCCAAATTGGTAGTAAAAGAGTGGAGCCAGGGAACAAACAGAATCCTACCACTACAGATCATGCTATTTCCTCTACCAAGGAGATAAAAGGTAAACACAAATATTTGGTAAAGGTTGGTAAATGTTTTGGAGGAACCCCTATGGGAACTCTTAGGAAGATTACTCACTGGCTTGAGGCTACAAGTAGGGGAGGGAACAAAGAAAGGACTAGGAAGGGGGTCAGGAAGGTTCTTAGAAGAAAGTAATAATTCAGCTAAGGAAGAGGACTTAGGCAGAGGAAGAAGGGAAGGGTGTTTAAGACAAAGGGAAGAGCATGTGCAAAAGGAAAATCAAGTGAGAGACTATAGAACATTTGAGAGACTCCAGTAACAAAGTTCAGAATGATTAGCGTATAATGTATATACAGGAATAAAAGAAGGGATGGACAGAGCAGCAGGCTAAGAGCAGATCTAATGGGCTTTACACACCAAGTTAAGACAGTGTCCAAAATGTCCAAGGACACCTTTTCAGCAGAGCAACACAAAGGTGTCTTTCAGGAGGATGGTGGTATGAAAGGCAGATCTGGAAGGGAAAGTGACTGTGAACAAGATGACGACAGGGTGGAGTGGATTGGAAGGGATGAATCGGAGAGCAATTTCAAAGGGACAGATGACAGGGCCTGGTAAATAGAAACGGTTAAGGAAAAAAAAAAAAGAATGGGGGTAAAGATTATTCCAAAATTCTGAAGCTGAGTGAGTATGAGATTATTGTTAATAAAAGAAATGGGAATAACTGGAAGTAAAACAGGCTAGTTGGATCTTAGATATGTTTCTCCACGATTCAAGGCTTTTATACTGCTAGAAATATTTTTCTGAAAATTATCTTTAAGTTAACTCACTTTTAAAAAACACAAAACCTTCACTTAGTTACATCCAGGAAATTACAAGTTTGTTGGGCCAGTTATTTATATTTAGCACACGTTAAAACCAAATTATAGTCTTTAAAATAAATATTATCCATGTATCAGCTAAGTCATCTTGCACATAAAGCAAATGTCACTTCAAGAGTGTTACTTTAAGAAGGGCTGCCTCTTGTTTCTAAGATTTATTCATTTCTCACTCCACTCAGTGGAGTGAGAAGAATTAGAGTTTTAATGAAAAAGGCCTTTCTTTTACTTGGGCTTAAAAGATTGCAGGCTAGAGTAACAGTAATTAGAACTAACTTTACAATCATGTTCATAATGAATTTCTTGAGTCCATGCCTTTGTCTTTAGATTCTGAAATAAAAATTTATATGGTCACTTTTCATGAAAATATATATGTGGACCATAAATATGCTCACAAGGAATCTTCCAAGTCATGGCATTTATGTTCCAGGAATTGCAATGTAAATCAAATCAGTCTTTCCCACAGAAAAAGCATTGTAGTCAGGAAGCTATGTTATAGAGGAAGGGTCAAAGTGACACTGGTACTATACTTAACTAACTATAAAGGACATAGGTATATATTATTTAATATAGAACTAGCAAAGTACATATAACAAACAAGTCAAGTTAGTTAAGAGACTTCTGAGAGAATAACTGTGAAGGTAAGAGGTGAGGCTATGATGCTCTGAAGGAAGTTTCCCTGGAACAAGAAATAAAAGAACTATGTTCCCTACTCCACAGAGAGAAGAATCTATCAGTAGAAACAGAGGCAATAAGACATTATGTGTCAAAGCATCTCAGGAAACAGAACGACTCTGCCGTAAGCTCAATAGACAAGAACTAAATGGCTACAATACATACATCCTAACACTTTCCCTCACCTCACAAACACCTTGCCCTCATCATATATTACCGGACTGACATAGAATGTTAATGGCAGAAAATCCTCTGGGTAAGTTATGGAAAGGGTTACAGAAGGTATTACTCTATAACTAAAGGCTAGTCAAGTAACAATTGTAGTCAAAATAAACTTTGCTTGAAGATTGGGCCAAAAGACAGTCACACGGAGTTCAGTACAATGAATGGTAATATCATTTGTCTGGAGGAAAGAACTATGCTAGGTAATATACATTAAATGGAAGAGTCAACATATTGATAAAAAAAAAAAAAGATACAGAAATTATTCTGGCAAAAGGAAAATCAATGGAACCATTTACTCAGAACAAAACTGAAGTGAAAAAGATAACAATGAAACTGATGAAACCAGGATAAGCTGTCAAAAGGACCAACTGTTAAGACTAAACTATTAAACTATTAAAATCAATAAAATGAGATAACCAGGCCACAGGAAATCAGTTACTATAAAGGAGAATATATAAAGTAAAACAGAAAAAAAACATAAAATTATGATGCGAACTGACAAAGCGTAGAAACTGAACTCTTGAAAAACGGTTAATTATAATTATTTGAATTAGCGTCTGTTTTTATTAAGCAAAGATATGTGAAATTTCACAGTTACTGTGGATATGATTTGGGAAGAAGGGAGATGGCTGGAATATGGCTTTAGCAGAGGATACTGCTTCTAAAACAGCTTTAATACCTTCAAGGGAAGGATAAGGGAAAAAGAGTCTTACTGTTTAGGCTATTCTCATAAGAAATCTCCAAACCAGAGGGTGAATCAATGGCAGGTGAAACTTAAAGGAAAAGGAAATTATTGTAGCAGTTTATGAAGTCCTCCCCATCAGACAGAAGACACAACTGATGTTTCATTAAAGTATATTTTAAAAACTGGCACAGAAGCATCTGACTGGGAATTTTAACTATCTGGACTTTTGAAAGTATTATTATATTTTACAGGTAAGGCAAGTGATAGGTTAAATGCCTTAATCAGAATCAAGATCAAGGTCTTCTTTTAGTCCAGTGCTACTTCTACCCAACTGTTTTGATCATCAAGAGCATTAAAGATCAACTACAATATATAATATGAAGAAATTCAGCTAAAAAAAAAAAAGACATTAGAAAATCTTAACATTGTAATTGATATGAAAAAAGACCTGGAGTTTTTAATTAACTCTAAACTGACTATGCGCCTACAAAGAAATCAGATGGGGCAAAGAGGCCAGTGAAGAATTTGGACACTATATCCATATAAAGAATAACTGAAAAAGAAGATGAATTTATGCTAAATTAGGAGAAACTCTGTAAGGGTGGGTGGGTGGTTGGTTGGAAGGGTAAATCCATGATAAGTTGACTAGGTCTTAGAAATATAAGAAGGGCTGTATTGTGTTGTAGTGAGCTGAATGGTGGCCCTCAAAAAGATATGTCCATGCTCTAATCCCCAGAACTTGCAAAGAATCTTTTTTGAAAACCTTTTTTTACATCTTTGCAGATGTAAATTCAGTTAAGGATCTTGAGATAAGGAGATCATCTAGGACTATATGGGGAGGGCTTAAACTCAATGCAAGTGTCCTTACAAAAGACACACAGAAGAGAAGACAGACACAGAGAAGGCACGGTGAAGATAGAAGCAGAGATTGGAAGGATGTGGCCAGAAGCCAAAGGGGCCTAGAAGCTGGCAGAGGCATGGGGCAGATTCTCCCCTAGAGCCTCTGTAGGGAGTGCAGCCCTGCCGACACCTTGATTTTGAACTTCAGGCCTCCAGAACTGTGAGGGAATAAATTTCCGTTGTTTAAGTCACAGATTTGTGGGAAATTGTTACGGCAGCCCTATGAAACTAATGCTAGTCTAATACGTAGACTACAGGTTAGATTTCTGTGCAAAACAGGGTAAAATGTAAACATAAGATTAATAGATTATACATGGGACAGATTTGGGTGTACTTTAAATTATAAGCATTTTACCATACCTGCCCAAATTGTAACAAGTTATTGTCCCACATGGATATAAAAAGGGTAATTCCCACATCTGGGAGAATGACTTAGTGACCTCTAAAGATCTTTCCCATTCTAAGATTCTATGTGTATTAGTAATAGTCAAATGAAACTCAGGAATTTATTATTTGATAGTTAATGGTAATAAAATCATACAGTGATAAGTTAAAAACTCATTATCCTGTATAAAAACAGAATGACAAACAGAAGGATCTCAATTCATAAACACCCTAATGATGACTTCATACTAAGACCTTCACAGCCATTTCAGATATATCTGAAAATAGGCTAAGTCTATAAGCATAATGGCCAAGTTTTGGTTCAGCATTATTTTAGGCTCCAACTAGACAATGGAAACTTCATAAAGAAGCAATTTTTAAAACGTACACTTGCCCAAGAATTATTTTGCTATCCAATATAATGGATAATTACTTCATGAAGATTTTGCTAAATAGTTAACATAAAAATTTCTCACTTGTTTTAAGTGGAGTCTAGTCACATTAGTAATAAAATGAGATGAATAATGGCTAACACTTTTTGGAAACAAAATAATAAGGAAAGATTTTGAGAACATTCTTTTGCAGGGGTTTCATGGCCTAAGTTTTGATACGTAATAAAACATATTGAGCCAGACTGCTTATAAAGATACAACAAAATAACAGACTCTAATCATCTGTTAGACAATTTTGGAAAGAAGTATAAAATACTAGATTCCTCTAGCTTTTTCAGAAATTTGTTTTGAGTTTTAAAAGAGCAGCGAAGAAGCAAAAAAGAAAGAACAAGTGGCAATTAATAACTCTTAATATTAAATTAAAAAGACTCAACTATATATGAGAGCTTACCTGTTCTGTTTCAAAGATGTCCCGAAGGTGTTCAAGACCAAGGCTTTTCAGGAACTGGCTAATATTCATGTCAAGACCAGCAACTAAAACAGACATACATTAAAGTTTTTCAGAAAGAAGTTTATCAATCTAAAGGAAGTTCCAGTATTTATTTAAAGCGGCAGCTCTTTGACACCATTGGCTGTGCAGATGATTTTACTTCACGTTATCTCTGAATTTGATGGGGAAATAAAAGCAGAGTTTATCTTATCAGTAGTACTTATATTAGTATTATAAAGCATAATATAATGCTTTTAGTGAAATATTTAACAATGGAATTTAAAAATCCAAATTTATCAGCTATTGTTTCAGCTTTCATTTATCAGCTATTGTTTCAGTTTTCATTTCCTACATAATCTCTCAGAATTTTTCTGATATAATTTCGGTAATAAGACTCACTCAGTTCAATAAGATACTATGGTTGGAAAAGGATATACTGGGATATACATAAGAACAAAGTAGATGCCAAAGAATTTATTCTACGAAGACATATTTCTTATGAGCTGTTGTGTACGTGAAAACTTACAGACAGGATGTCTTTAAGTGAGGTGTTCAATAATTACCAATAGGAAAGGGAATCTGTTCACTTAAAACCGCAAAACCAATACGCATTCACAGGTGTACTTGCCTTCTCCTTCCTTCCTCTCTGCGCCTGCTGCGCCATCCCCAGTGTTAGACGCTCCTCCTACTGCCAATTCTGCTAAGGGGCCGGTGAGGTTGTCTATGCTGCTAGCAGCAGACAGGCAGGAGGGGGTGGATGCTGGTGAGATCATAGAGGCACTCACTACAGTAGCCTGAGGTTTAAAACAGGTAGGTAAGGCCTCTGGGGGCATGGCGTCTATCAGCAAAGCTCTGATATCGTCAGCCTAAAAAAATACATAATAAAATAAAATAACACAAACAAATTACGTTTTAAAACAGTTTCTCACTAAGGACAAAGTGCTTAGTGAATTTTTTCTTTAATGAATGCTCCATTATTCCCTATTGGCTTTTTTTAAAATTTTTATTTTTTTAATTATTATTATTTTTTGCGGTACGCGGGCCTCTCACTGTTGTGGCCTCTCCTGTTGCGGAGCACAGGCTCCGGACCCACAGGCTCCGCGGCACGTGGGATCTTCCCAGACCGGGACACGAACCCGCGTCCCCTGCATCGGCAGGTGGACTCTCAACCACGGCGCCACCAGGGAAGCCCTAGAGATACTTTTTAACACTAAATGAAAAGTGTGCACACAATTGTTCATACTTATTACACATGTATTCAAAGGACATGTAAATTAACAAAGATTTGAATAGAGTTAAAAAAATATTTCATCTTTCATCTAAAAAGGAGCAAATTTTAGAATGCTGATTCTCAATCATCTCTTCTTTAGAAGGAGTTTCCATACATAGTATGTTTTGTTTATGCTTAACAACTACAATAATTTTTGTTCAGTTATTTAGTGAATACTTAATAATTTAATGTACATTTAAGAGCTGGTGAAATTTTAAAGAGACAGCACTTATTTTGGCTAGCTTATTCACGAACTCTACAGTCTGCTAGGCACAACTGTTGTTAGAGTATGTGGGAGATTGCGCCCAAGGAGAGCCAGCTATCAATTCTTTCTTCCATGTACATCTGTGCCCCTCCTTCCATCAGAGGTGGGACCTCCCTTCCCTGGAATCTGGGTTGCCTATGAGTTTCTGTGACGAATAGAATGTAGAGGAAGTGATGTTCTGAGGCTTTTGAGCCAGGCTTTAAAAGGATTGGCAGTTTCTACTTTTTTCTCTTAGAAGTCATCCTCCCATGCTGTAAAGAAATTTGAACTAGACCACTGAGTGTGAGATACTACGCGGAGAGAGGTACTGTAGGATTTAAGGCCATCCGAGATGCTGCAGCCTCAGCTGAGCTCCCAGCTAAAGGGAGCTGCCAGAACAGCAGAACCACCTAGCTGAGCCCAGTCAACCCAGAGGACTGTGAGGAATTATAACTGTGAGTGGCAATGTATTAGCCACTCACTTGGTTTTGGTTAAGCTACTAAGTGTTTTGAAAATTGTTACTCAGCAACAGATAAATAGAATGTGGCTTAGAAAAGTGTTTTTGGTTAAAAAATTCTAAATTATGTGACCATACAGTAACTCCCTGATTTCCAGAAAATTCAGGAAAGATGTTTCTTTACTGTGTTTAATTCTGTAGTTAAATAGCACTTAACCACAAAAATTTAATTCTTGATTTTGAAACTATTTCTACAATATATCAGTTTACTTTTCCATCTTCAGAAGAATGATACACTGCTTAGAAGATAATTTTTCTTTGACTATCTCACCCCCCTCAGGTAAATTACCATGAACATCTCATGCTCTAGAATAATAAGCCAAAGTAGAAGGTGTTAAGATATTTTACGAATACAGTCTATATACAAGTTTTTCTATGATTCATGTTTTCCCTCCAAGTTAAGTATGGCAAAAAAAATTAACTTACTGCTTAGTTTGCCTTAATAGTTTTAAATTATGTAAAAATGAGAACTTAAAACAATTCATAAGGAAGGAAATTTGTTCTTCTTCCAAGAGATATATGCACCACTAGAGGTAAACCTGTTAAGCCCTGGAATTTACTGTCATTTCTGAAAGTATAACAAGCAATTCTAAATATTTTGAAATGGAGACTTACCGTTGCCAGATCTAAAGGTGTCTGGCCTTCTTGGTTCTTCATAGTTGGATCTGCACCATGTGCCAGGAGTAGGGCACAAAGCTGTGTCCTGCCTTTTTGGGCTGCTTCGTGAAGAGGAGTAAATGCCCACTTGTCTGTTGCATTTACACACGTGTTGTATTTTATCAGTAATGCTGCGATGTCCACATGCTGAAGAAAAACAAAAGGATGCCAAGAGGTAAGAATGAGATTATTTGGTAAAGCTCCTTCAGGTACACTTGTTTTTATTTAACATTTCATTCCCTCTATATCTCTATTCTCATCCTAACAGAAGTTTCTTCTATAAAAAAAGAATATTCATTGCACCCCTCCACCTGTATTTTGGACTTCATCTTTTCTTGCTTCCTCTAAAATATCAGTTCCACAATTATTCTGTTACCCTGTAATTCTTCATGGGAGCTTTAAAGAATTTTTTTATTCAGCCTTATATTCAGATCTATCTTAAAAATAAACATATAAGATGAAACTATTACCTGACTCCAAGTTTCCTAATAATGGGCTAATCTGTCTATCAAACTTTTCAAACCAGCATCCTATAACCATTGCTTCTCTTATCTTCCTATTTCTCTTTCTAACCTATTGCAACCTGACCTATTTATTAAAAACACTCATCTCAAAGATTCTCAATGTTCTTTCTTCAGCCTTTGGGAAAGTAACATAACAAAACAACATTTTACGAAAATTAGTCTGTCGAGCCAAAATGACTTAGGGGGTGGAGGAAATCTCAGCTGCAACGGATTGACTAATAACCTGGGCATGAGGTGATAAGATCCTCAACTGTGATGGTTAGAGAAGAACAGAAAAGAAGAGCTAAATCTGAGAAATTCTGAAGGCAAAAAAATCGGGTTTTAGAAAGACAAATTAACCACAGAGGAAGAAAGATGGAAAAAAAAGTCAAAAGTGACTGCCTTTTTTCTTTTTTAATTTGGTCTAGAAGATTAAGAAAAAGAAAAGGCAGATGGAAACATTAACAGAAATTGAGTTTAATTAGGAATGAATCTATAAGGAACATTCACTTGGGGTATGTGGTTTCTGAGGTACAATATCTAAGTAATGATGTTCTGTAAATGGTTTCACACAAAAGGTCAGAGCACAGATAAGAGGGTCATTTACTTATTCACTTATTCTCTCCTACCGACTCACCCACCAACCAAACAGTTGCTGAATACCTATCTGAAGCTGAATTTCATCAGGATGGGAAGAGATGGGGAAAGTAAGGACAGAAGTACCCCAGGATAGAATTTAGGGCTTGTTTCTTCAAATTTTCCTTTAAAACTCCTTAATATTTTCTTTGCTCTCTTGGAGACACTCACTTCAAAAAGAATAGGTACTTCTTCTGAGGTAGTATTAAAGTATTTTTTTTTAAATATAATACAAATAATTGTTAATTTTAGGAAAAGTGATTTCAGAAAACAGAGGAAAATACAAATCAGACAACTTCTAAGAAAGCTTCCATATTTGCTCTGACAATATAAAGACAACAACAACAACGAAAAAGAGCATAACCAGACTAGGGCTTCTGAGGACAGGCCATGTTTTGTGATCTTTTGGGGATTATGAATGAGATATATCATGATTATAAAATTGATTCTAACACAAAAGATATAAATAGGTAACACTTGTAGCACTATCAAAATCACTTAAAACAGACCCCAGTGATTTATCTCCCTTATCCAAAGGATATATGTTGAAAAGAATAGCTATTTTTGTTCAATTAACCCAAAAGCACAGAGTAATTTCAAGCTTCTCCCCAGTAAGGTTATGGGGTGTTTAAATTAGGTTCCTGATGATTAGTTTTATTCTACTCCCATTTGTGTTGGCAGTATAATATAATTTGGTAGACTTATTTGTATAGGCTTCCAAAATTAGATAGTTCAAGGAAAATTATGTGTGTGTGTGTATAAAATGAATCATATATATGGTATGTATTATTAAACTTTCTTTATATTAAATTTATAGTTTATGCTTAGAGAAACCAATTACATGCTTATTAAATCTGCTGACAAACATGTGAAGCAGCAATAAACAGGAAATATACTGCTACCCAAGTAGACTAAAAACACAATTCTTAAATCTTTTAAAGAGCCACACCACTGGGGCAAAAAAAGTAACTGAAATTTAAGGCTGACAAATGCAATAAATAAGCTACAGCTCAGTCTTATACAATACATAAGAGCAAAGTATTGAACTAGAAGGTCTAGAAAAGGAATTGAACTCTGCTGGAATGTTTCCAGGGGTCAATTTAACATGGTTTCAAAATTCAGCTGCACCACAAAATGCTTTAAATGACAAATGCAACATAAAAACACTACAAGGGCCCTAATTTAATTTTAGAAAGTTGGGAAGTAGGGAGAAGAGAAACGTGTTTGGGTTCCGGTTAGAGCAATTTAATTGTATGATAATGTCAGGCAATTCCCCTAACATTATACATTTTAGAGAAAGCATTAACAAATGAAAAATTTGAGAGAAAACTCAGCAAATTGATTTACTCTTATGAGATAATAGAAAACTACATGCTGTGTGGTAA
>RJWK010058516.1:0-13841 GCA_004363435.1 Platanista minor
GTGGGAATCTCTCCGCTTTGCCCTCCGCGCCCCTGTTGCTGTGCTCTCCTCCACGACTCAGAAGCTTACCCCCTCCGCCACCCGCAGTCTCCAACCGCAAAGCGGCTTCTCAGTGTGTGGAAGCCTTTCCTGCTTCACAGCTCCCTCCCACTGGTGCCGGTCCCGTCCCTATCCTTCTGTCTCTGTGTTTTCTTTTTTCGTTTGCCCTACCCAGGTATGTGGGGAGTTTCTTGCCTTTTGGCAGGTCTGAGGTCTTCTGCCAGCGTTCAGTAGGTTTTCTACAGGAGTTGTTCCACGTGTAGATGTTTTTCTGGTGTATCTGTGGGGAGGAAGGTGATCTCCGCGTCTTACTCTTCCGCCATCATGTCTCTAATTCTGTATTATTAATGTTCTATTTTCTTAAACAGATTGGGAGGAAAAATGGCAAATTGTTAAAATTTGTTAAAGTTGTCATTGGGTACGTAGATTAACCTTGTGTGTTATTCTCTATGGTTTTCTCTATGTTAAAAATCGTTAATCATAAAAAGTAAATGAGAAAACTATATTGTGTGAGACAGTTTTTGAAAGGACTAAATTTCAAAGACTTGGTGAAGATATTGCAAAGTAATAAAAGTACAGGGAAGGGGGTTCTATTTTTACCCATGAACTGGAAATACAGTAGCTTGATGTAGTGGCAAATGGTAAACCTTTGGAGAAAGACCACCCAGGTTCAAATCCTAATTGGGCTGCTTTTAAACTATGTAAGCTTGAGCAATGTGGTTAAATTTTCATGTTTGTAAAGCAAGGCTCACAATATTTGCTCCTCAGGGTTGTTATGAGGGTCAAAGTGACATACACATCAAGTGTCTGGCACGGTAGACATTCTATAAACTGTAGGCTCACGTACATTAGTGCAGATTTTCATTCCCTTCCTTTTTGTCTGAGACCTTCCATGTACCTCCTGCTTTTACCCCAACTTTAAA
Source organism: Platanista minor (assembly GCA_004363435.1). Lineage (NCBI taxonomy): Eukaryota > Metazoa > Chordata > Mammalia > Artiodactyla > Platanistidae > Platanista > Platanista minor. The sequence continues at coordinate 963 of RJWK010058516.1, forward strand.
GCAGGGAGAAGCGGAACTCTGCTCAAATAAGAATAACACCATAAGCACGTGTGACTGTGTCCCTGAAGAAAGTGAAAGGCTACTAACATAATGAATATACCTACAGTAAGTCCCATGCATACAGACAAGTTCCGTTTGGAGAGCACGTTCTTAAGTCCAATTTGTTCTTAAGTCCAACAAAGTTAGCCTAGGTACCCAACTAACACAATCGGCTATATAGTACTGTACTGTAATATATTTATAATACTTTTCACACAAATAATACATAAAAAACAAACAAAAAATAAAACATTTGTAATCTTACAGTACAGTACCTTGAAAAGTACAGTGGTACAGTACAACGGCTAGCATACAAGGGCATGTTCGCATCTTTGAAAGCTGGCGACTTGAAAGTTCATGTGTAGAGGACTTACTGTATTTTTGGCAGAATGGAATTTAGTCAAAGCTTTGTTGTGTAATGGGATTAACACTTGCCTAACTGATCTCACACAGTAGCTATGAAAACGAATTGTGATGACTAGGAAAGCCTTCTCTGAATGCTGACAGATTCTTGCCTCTTCTACAGCAGTCGATTTGTGGGACTTGATCTCATTTTGGCAGGTTTGAAGTGGAAAACACACAGCCATGGGTGCCTCTGAAACCAAGAACTGGAACTGCAGAGCTATTAGATGCTTATTATCAGGATGACCTTCAACTAATTCCCAGTGAGTGACAGCTAGCTGTCAGAACTGAAAATGATCTTTAATGCCATTGTCTCATGTGTTCTCCACAGATATGCAAAAATGAAGTAAGATAATCCTAAGGGATATATTCTACTTATGGGGGTGCTCCAAGGAGAGACAAAATTGCCAGAGTTCCTTTCTGTCAGTCAGTCCACACATACATTTACCCACTCAGAAATTCATCCTTTCATCTGACGCACAGACCAACATGGCACAATGTGAGAGGGACCACACAGGTTGTGAATACCAGCAGGTGGGATCAGTGGGTCCATCTTTCAGTCTGTTCACCACACTCACTAAGGTCACCACTAAGGACCTCTTACTGGCTCAAAACAGCAGACATTTAACTGTCCTTTTCAAGTACTATGGACTGCATGTTTGCATCCTTCCAAAATTCATATGTTGAAGCCCTAATCCCCATTGCGATAATATTAGGAGGTGGGACCTTTGAGAGGTAAATATATAGTGAGGATGGAGCCCTCATGCTGGAATTAGTGCCCTTATAAGAAGAGATGTGAGAGAGCTTGCTTCCTCTCTTTCTGCCGTATGAGGACATAACCAGGAAGAGTGTTCTTACCAGGAACTGAATTGGTTGGCACTTTAACCTGGGACTTCCTAGTCTCCAGAACTCTGAGAAATACATTTCTGTTGTTTAAGCCACCAAGACTATGATATTTTTGTACAGAAGCTCAAACTGAGTAAGACACCAAATAAGGGATTCTACCCCATGTATGATTTCTCTCACCTGACCATTCCCTCCTTAACCCCCTCTTCTCTCTTGATGTTTGTCCCTGCCTTGGTTTTTTTCCACTTCTTGGGTGGTTAATTCTCAGTCTCCATTCCTCCTCCTCCTGCTTCCTAAGTCTTGGTGGGCTCCCCGGAAAATGCCCTTAGGTCCCTGATTTCCTCTCCCAAACTTGGTGGCCCCAAGCTGAACTCATAATCTTCCTTTCATACCTTGTCTTCCTATGGTCACCATCAGTGACTGGTCTGGGACCTCAACTGCTCCCCAACATCAGGGGTCTCTGCAAAGTCAAAGTGATTGGCTGAATCAGAGGATGCAAATTACGGAGCCTCAGGAATATTTTGTTTGTTTAAACTAAATAGTGTTTACAATAAATGAAAAATCACAAAAATCCAGATTTTCATTTACGCTTTAAACCTGAATTTCCACATGACAACAATAAGTGGGAGCCGATTGGCAGCTACCCACTTTATTCTAAGTACACACCGTCCAATATGCTGTGCAGTTTGTCATGGTCCCCACTACTGCCTATTGATCTCCAGCAAGGTACCTGACATGTTTTGCTTTTTTAAAACTATTATTACTTGCACAGACCTTGTAGTAAGTTGTGTCATAGATTTGTATGGAAACATGATGGTGCTTTTGCAGAATTATTCACTGCATGTGCAAAGAATATAGATACTATTGCACTAGTATAGGAAATGTGGGATTTACCATTGCTCCAGCTCAACCTCTAAATGAAGGAAAAGGAAGCCAGTCTTCCTATGAATGAAGACTTGTTCCTTTTAGTATCTATGGTAGCTGCTCTCTGCCCCTGCTGTTTTTAATTATGTTGTTCATTAAACATGGCAAATAAGCTGCGTGATAGAGCATACTTAGTCCAAAGACTGTAGTTAAAGATCCCACCTGAGCTCAATGAACGAGCCACTCAAGTTTGCTCAGTGATTTCTGCTCTCTTAGTTGGACCCACTTATTTGAGTTGCTTGGGTTGTTGCTGAATACAGTTCTCTAGGTCATCTGTTTTGATAGGAGCTGTGTCACTTTTTTACTCCACAGATTTATTCCAGTGGGTGTGGAGTCAAGTGCCAGGAAGTGAGGCAGTCGCTCACACTTTTTGGAGATTTAGCTCCTTTCTGAGCTGTGCTTTCAGGTAAGAGATTGTGCCAGGCTTTGGAAACACTGGGTTATGGGTTAGTAGCCTCAGCTCCATGTAACAGGGTTTTCCAGGGCCCACACCTGAGCCGGAACAACTGTTTCTTTATAAATGAAACAGAAAATGATGCTTTTGAAAACTCCAAACAATAATTTATTATATTATTAAATCAGGGATAAATAACATGTAGGAATAGATTATAAACAAAGAAAACTGCTACTAAGTGATAGATGGTCTGTTTAATCTGTTTCAGTCCCCTGATAACATTTTGCAGGTGTAATCAGGGTTCTGCTCTGCTAAACTGAGCCACAAATCACCTTGTCTGCCTGCAGTTTGCTGGTTGTATTTACAATCATATTTTTCCCACATATAAAGATCTTCAGGAACCTAATTTTTTCAGGGCCCTCCAGCAGTATATATACTGCTCCCCCATTTCCTGTCATAAAACGGGGGAAACATTTTAAGAATAGGTTTCTTTGAGAGGGTGTGCATATAATAGCTTTTTCTCTTTTTCACTATACTAAGCTATATTATATAAATAAAAATATGGTGTAAGCCAAATACACTCATATTTCAACAAAATAGAGTTTCTCGGCAGGCATTGAGATTTAAGTATCCTATCAAATGAAATCAACTCCACATTGACTTCCACTCTCTGAGCCACCATATTTCTGAGATCTTACTACTTTTGGCAACAGAAGAAACTGGTCATTTTTACAGTAATTCAGGTTGAACAGGTTGGGGAGTAAAACGTGGTCTCCTCAAATCAAGTGAAGCCAAAGAATTAAGTTAGTCTCAAATGGCACCATTTGCTGCTTTAACCTGGGAGTCTTACTTCCCATCATTAAAAGTAGGGTTTGAGAATGTCAAAGCAACTTGGCCATCTGCTTCAATTTCCTTTTTATCTTGGCAGATCTCCTTTGGCTGAGTGTATACAAAGTTGACTCGATTCAAGAAGAAAGCAGGATAAAAAAAGAAGAAAGGGAGAGTAAGTAGATACTGGTGGAAGGGAGTGGGAAAGGAAACCTTTATTGAGAACTGACTATAGCCAGGCATTTTGTATATTTTATCCTATTTAATGTCATAAAACCCTGATAAGTAGGTATTATGTCCATAATATTGATGAAAGAAATGAGATTTGAAAGACTGGCTAACTACCAAACCTGTATTCTTTCTGTTACTACCTGGAGAATAATAAAAGGTGAGAAGGATTATAACCTATTCACTTAAGGGATTTGTTGAGAAGATGGTGCAAGAGAGGTGTGGAGCTCAAAAGGCTAATGTGAGGATGAAAGACTAAGAAGTATCATTTTATTTAAAAGGCTGAGAATCAAATACAGGGAGATTTGGCAAACCTCCTGATGCCTAGGCTTATGTTTTGATGGTTTGGGAGTGTTTGGAAGAATTTTGTGGTTCCTTGACTTAGCCTCAGGTGAATGGTGAGCAATGGAGAACGCAGTATGTTCTATCCATTAAGGTGCTCAAGTGGACAGGTGCCAGACATGAACAAACTTAAGTGTTAAAAGAATGACTCTGCTTGCTCTTTGGAGAATAGACAATAAGGACTCAAATATAAAACAAAGCAAACCAGCCAGGGGTTAGGACAGTTGTCTAGGTGAGATAGGGTGGTGGCAAGAACCAGAGTGGTAGTGATGGAGAGAGTGAGGAGTGCTTGGATTTACATTATATTTTAAAGGTAGAGCCAATATCATGGCTGATGGATTGGATGTAATGTGTGAGACAAATAGAGAAGTTAAGGATAATGCTAAGATTTTTGGGTTTTTTGACCTGAGCAATTGATTGAAACTGTGATGGGGGACTATCTGAGGAGAAACATTTTTAAAAAGGTAGAAGAGGAATTGAGTCCAGTTTAGGGTGGAATAACTTTGATATATCTAGTAGTTATTCGAGTGAAATTATTGGGAAGACAGTTGGATGCACATGTCTGAAGATACTGTATATGAGTTGGATATCAGGGCTGGAGGTATATACAGAAATATATGGCATTCAAATCCATGAGATCGGGTGTGATCACCATGGGCATGAGTGTAGAGGGGTCAGAGAAGAGGTCTGTGGATCAAGGGCACTCTAGCTTTTGTTGTAAAAATTGCTACTGAGCCATCTTGGAGCTATCCAGAACTTTTCTCTCTTATACATTCCATATCCAATTCATCAACAAATCCATGTTCTAACCACTGCCACAGCTATCACCCCAATCACAGCTGCCATGATCACTCCACTTGATGATTACAGTAGCTTTCTAACTTTATTATGGCAGCTGGAGCAGACTAATACAGATGGTAGTGACTTTTGTAGTGCCTGATCTCTGGGTGACAGTACCTCTCCCCATCTCTCCCCACTTTGGTTCTCTAGTCCTTTTTAACACTTTTAAGCAATATCTCCTGCATTAAATCCCTTTGAGCTGAAAATATCTAAGGTGATTTCCACTTTTTTCTGAATAAATCCTGATGGACACAGTATTTGCTACCAAGGATGATGACATTCATATTGGATCAAACTGCATCTATTGATATAGGTACAATTGCCAGAGATTTTGAAAACTCTGTATTATCATGAGCAGCTGGAGTGATTGCTATCAGCTTGCTTGTTTAGTTGACTGAAACCTGGACTCAACAGTGGCCTAATTCAATGAATCTGAGGTGCTATAACTTCTTTGGTGAAACAGAAAGGAAGAAATCCTAAAGCTTAGGGAGAAGAAAGTTGGAGTACATTTTTCAGATGTGACCCTTCTATTTTCCACTGTGTCTCGAGGAAGACCCAAAGCATTGAGAAATGCATTGATGAAGGAAACACCATAATTTTGTAAAGCTCTGTACTGTCTGTCTCTTGCTACCTGGGCATGAAAGTGATAGATGCCACTTTACAATACACCCCCAGAGTGGCTGAGACCAAGTGCCAGCACTTAACTGCCTGAGACAACATGGGCCCAGGTCCTGAAATGGTCAGTAGGGATGGGACAGCAATGTGAATATTGTGACCCATTGTGGCAATTTGATCTGTGTCCTTAGGACTGATAGATGGGCATTCAACGAAAGTAATAAATATAATCAGAAACATTTGAGACCTGGACACAGATCTTGTAGAACTGTGTGCTCTCACCCTGATCCCAGACTAAAGCCATTTCAGTGACTTGTAGCCTCTTGAATGAAGAAGGGACTGAGTCTCCTTGAGGAAGGAGGCTGTGACACAACCAGAGTTATAGAGTGTTAATATTCCTCCAAGATTTCCCTCAAAGGACCTGCATCCATATAGCATGATGATACTGAATTGAGGAAAGAAAAATAACAATATCTTTAGGAATTGTAGACAATAAATTGGAATGAATGTTAATCCCTGGGGACCTGAAATGCATCCATAGTCTGCTGGAGTGGGGGCCTGTGAAGGTTGGGCGATAAGCAGAGTTTTAGTCTAAATTGACCTCACAGTGAGCCTAGAAAGTGTGAAATTATCTCAGGTTATTTCCTAAGTTTCCAAATGCATGACTGGAATAGACACACTGGTAACTGGCAGAACCACCAAGTTCATTGCTTCACTTATGGGCTGAGGGTTATTAAAGTAGGGAGATCCAAGCAGAAGATGCTGGGGCTTCCTCTCCCTACTAATCCCTGGGTGAACTGCAATTGTTGGTACTACCATTAAAGTGTGGAAAGATGCAGAAATGGTGATTCCTTCCATATCCTTACTTAATTTGCCTGTTGGTTTGGCCATAAGGCAGATGCGTCTTGGAGAATGACTGTACATTTTTGGAAAGTTAATCAGATGTAATTCCAATTGTAGCAGTGATACAGCTGCAGTAGGTGCCATGGAAGACTGAGCCACCCATCATCAAACTTGCTCATGTTTTAGAACCATGTCTACTCAGTTACAGCTTGGTGTCATGCATGCCCAATGCTATAAACTGGGATTCAGATAACACCCAGCTCACATGTAAAAGAATGAAATTAGAACACTCCCTAAAACCATACACAAAAATAAACTCAAAATGGGTTAAAGACCTAAATGTAAGGCCAGAAACTATAAAACTCTTAGAGGAAAACATAGGCAGAACACTCTTTGACATAAATAACAGCAAGATCCTTTTTGACCCACCTCCTAGAGAAATGGAAATAAGGGCAAAAAATAAACAGGTGGGACCTAATGAGACTTAAAAGCTTTTGCACATCAAAGGAAACCATAAACAAGATGAAAAGACAATTCTTCTTGAGAGGCTGAACCAAGATGGTGGAGTAGAAGGATGTGATTTCACTCCCTCTTGTGAGAACACCAGAATCACAACTAGCTGCTGGACAATCATCAACAGGAAGACACTAGAACCCACCAAAAAAGATACCCCACATCCAAAGACAAAGGAAAAGCCAGGATGAGACGGTAGGAGGGGTGCAATCACAGCAAAATCAAATCCCATAACTGCTGGGTGGGTGACTCACAGACTGGAGAACACTTATACCACAGAAGTCCACCCACTAGAGTGAAGGTTCTGAGCCCCACGTCAGGCTTCCCAACCTGGGAGTCCGGCAACGGGAGAAGAAATTCCTAGAGAATCAGACTTTGAAGGCTAGTGAGATTTGATTGCAGGACTTTGACAGGACAGGGGGAAACAGACTCCCCTCTTGGAGGGCACACACAAAGTAGTGTGCACATCGGGACCCAGGGGAAGGAGAAGTGAACCCAGGGGAGACTGAACCAGACTTACCTTTTAGTGTTGGAGGGTCTGCTGCAAAGGTGGGGGGTTGGGGGTGGATGTGGCTCACTGTGGGGACAAGGACACAGGCAGCAGAAGTTCTGGGAAATACTCCTTGGTGTGAGCCTTCCCAGAGTCTGCCATTAGCCCGAACAAAGAGCCCAGGTAGGTAGGCTCCAGTGTTGGATTGCCTCTGGCCAAACAACCAACAAGGAGGGAACCCACCCCAACCCATCAGCAGTCAAGCGGATTAAAGTTTTACTGAGTTCTGCCCACCAGAGCAACACCCAGCTCTACCCACCACCAGTCCCACCCATCAGGAAACCTGCACAAGCCTCTTAGATAGCCTCATCCACCAGAGGACAGACAGCAGAAGCAAGAAGAACTACAATCCTGCAGCCTGTGTAACAAAAGCCACATTCACAGAAAGATAGACAACATGAAAAGGCAGAGGGCTATGTACCAGATGAAGGAAAAAGATAAAACCCCAGAAAAACAACTAAATGAAGTAGAGATAGGCAACTTTCCAGAAAAAGAATTCAGAATAATGATAGTGAAGATGATCCAGGACCTTGGAAAAACAATAGTAGCAAAGATGGAGAAGATGCAAGAAATGTTTAACAAAGACCTAGAAGAATTAAAAAACAAACAAACAGAGATGAACAATACAATAACTGAAATGAAAACTACACTAGAAGGAATCAATAGCAGAATAACTGAGGTAGAAGAATGGATAAGTGACCTGGAAGACAGAATGGTGGCATTCACTGCTGCCATAAAGAAAAAAGAATGAAAAGAAATGAAGACAGCCTAAGAGACCTCTGGGACAACATTAAATGCAAAAACATTCACATTATAGGGGTCCCAGAAGGAGAAGAGAGAGAGAAAGGACCTGAGAAAATATTTGGAGAGATTATAGTTGAAAACTTCCTTAACCTGGGAAAGGAAATAGCCACCCAAGTCCAGGAAGCACAGCGAGTCCCATACAGGACAAACCCGAGGAGAAACATGCCGAGACACATAGTAATCAAATTGGCAAAAATTAAAGACAAAGAAAAATTATTGAAAGCAGCAAGGGAAAAATGACAAATAACATACAAGGGAACTCCCATAGGTTAACAGCTGATTTCTTAGCAAAAACTCTACAAGACAGAGGAAGTGGCATGATACATTTAAAGTGAAGAAAGGGAAGAACCTACAGCTAAGATTACTCTACCTGACAAGGATCTCATTCAGATTCAATGGAGAAATCAAAAGCTTTACAGGCAAGCAAAAGCTAAGAGAATTCACCACCACCAAACCTGCTCTACAACAAATGCTAAAGGAACTTCTCTAAGTGGAAAACACAAGAGAAGAAAAGGACCTACAAAAACAAACCCAAAACAATTAAGAAAATGGTCATAGGAACATACATATTGATAATTACCGTAAACGTGAATGGAATAGTGCTCCAACCAAATGACACAGGCTTGCTGAATGGATACAAAAACAAGACCCATATATATGCTGTCTACAAAAGACCCACTTCAGACCTAGGTACACATACAGACTGAAAGTGAGGAGAGGGAAAAAGATATTCCATGCAAATAGAAATCAAAAGAAAGCTGGAGTAGCAATACTCATATCAGATAAAATAGACTTTAAAATAAAGAATGTTACAAGAGACAAGGAAGGACACTACATAATGATCAAGGGATCAATCCAAGGAGAAGATATAACAATTATAAATATAGATGCACCCAACATAGGAGCACCTCAATACATAAGGCAACTGCTAACAGCTATAAAAGAGGAAATCGACAGTAACACAATAATAGTGGGAGACTTTAACACCTCATTTACACCAATGGAGAGATCATCCAAAATGAAAATAAATAAGGAAACAGAAGCTTTAAATGACACAATAGACCAGATAGATTTAATTGATATTTATAGGACATTCTATCCAAAAACAGCAGATTACGCTTTCTTCTGAAGTGTGCATGGAACATTCTCCAGGATTGATCACATCTTGGGTCAAAAATCAAGCCTCAGTAAACTTAAGAAAATTGAAATCATATCAAGCATCTTTTCTGACCACAACACTATGAGATGAGAAATGAATTACAGGGGAAAAAATGTAAAAAACACAAATACATGGAAGGTAAACAGTACGTTACTAAATAACCAAGAGATCACTACAGAAATCAAAGAGGAAATCAAAAAATACCTAGAGACAAATGACAATGAAACACGACAATCCAAAACCGATGGGATGCAGCAAAAGCAGTTCTAAAGGGAAGTTTATAGCTGTACAAGCCTACCTCAAGAAACAAGAGAAATCTCAAATAAATAATCTAAGCTTACACCTAAAGGAACTAGAGAAAGAAGAACAAACAAAACCCAAAGTTAGCAGAAGGAAAGAAATCATAAAAATCAGAGCAGAAATAAATGAAATAGAAACAAAGAAAACAATAGAAAAGATCAATAAAACTAAAAGCTGGTTCTTTGAGAAGATAAACAAAATTGATAAACCATTAGCCAGACTCATCAACAAAAAGAGGGAGAGGATTCAAATGAATAAAATTAGAAATGAAAAAGGAGAAGTTACAACAGACACCGCAGAAATACAAAGCATCCTAAGAGACTACTACAAGCAACTCTATGCCAATAAAATTGACAACCTGAAAGAAATGGAGAAATTCTTAGAAAGGTATAACCTTCCAAAACTGAACCAGGAAGAAATAGAAAATATGAACAGAACAATCACAAGTAATGAAATTGAAACTGTGATTTAAAATCTTCCAAGAAACAAAAGTCCAGGACCAGATGGCTTCACAGGTGAATTGTATCAAACATGTAGAGAAGAGCTAACACCCATCCTTCTCAAACTTTTACAAAAAGTTGCGGAGGAAGGAATACTCCCAAACTCATTCTATGAGGCCACCATCACCCTGACACCAAAACCATACAAAGATAGTATAAAAAAAGAAAAATACAGACCAATAACACTGATGAATATAGATGCAAAAATCCTCAACAAAATATTAGCCAACAGAATCCAACAACAAATTAAAAGGATCATACACCATGATCAAGTGGGATTTATCCCAGGGATGCAAGGATTCTTCAATATACACAAATCAATCAATGTGATACACCATATTAACAAATTGAAGAATAAAAACCATATGATCATCTCAATAGATGCAGAAAAAGCTTTTGACAAAATTCAACACCCATTTATGATAAATTCTCTGCAGAAAGTGGGCCTAGAGGGAACCTACCTTAGCATAATAAAGACCATATATGACAAAACCACAGGCAACATCATTCTCAATGGTGAAAAACTGAAAGCATTTCCTCTAAGATCAGGAACAAGACAAGGATGTCCACTCTCACCGCTATTATTCAACATAGTTTTGGAAGTCGTAGTCATGGCAATAAGAGAAGAAAAAGAAATAAAAGGAGTCCAAATTGGAAAAGAAGAAGTAAAACTGTCACTGTTTGCAGATGACATGATACTACACATAGAGAATCCTAAAGATGCCACCAGAAAACTACTAGAGCTAATCAATGAATCAGATAAAGTTGCAGGACACAAAATTAATGCACAGAAATCTCTTCCATTCCTATATATTTATGATGAAATATCTGAAAGAGAAATTAAGGAAACACTCCCATTTACCATTGCAACAAAAAGAATAAAATACCTAGGAATAAACCTACCTAGGGAGACTAAAGACCTGTATGCAGGGGCTTCCCTGGTGGCGCAGTGGTTGAGGGTCTGCCTGCCGATGCAGGGGACGCAGGTTCGTGTCCCGGCCCAGGAGGATCCCATGTGCCATGGAGTGGCTGGGCCCGTGAGCTGTGGCCACTAAGCCTGCGCGTCCAGAGCCTGTGCTTCACAATGGGAGAGGCCACAGTGGTGGGAGGCCTGAGTACCGCAAAAACAAACAAACAAACAAAAAACCTGTATGCAGAAAACTATAAGGCACTGATTAAAGTAATTAAATATAATACCAACATCTGGAGAGATATACCATGTTCTTGGACTGGAAGAATCAATACTGTGAAAATGACTATACAACCCATAGCAATCTACAGATTCAATGCAATCCCTATCAAAATACCAATGGCATTTTTTACAGAACTAGAACAAAAAATCTTAAAATTTGTATGGAGACACAAAAGACCCCGAATAGCAAAAAGCAGTCTTGAGGGAAGAAAACGGAGCTGAAGGAATCAGACTCCCTGACTTCAGACTATACTACAAAGCTACAGTAATCAAGACAATATGGTACTGGCACAAAAACAGAAATATAGATCAATGGAACAAGATAGAAAGCCCAGAGATAAACCCACGCACCTATGGTCAACTAATCTATGACAAAGAAGGCAAGAATATACAATGGAGAAAAGACAGTCTCTCAGTAAGTGGTGCTGGAAAAACTCTACAGCTCCATGTAAAAGAATGAAATTAGAACACTCCCTAACACCATACACAAAAATAAACTCAAAATGAATTAGAGACCTAAATGTAAGACCAGACACTATAAAACTCTTAGAAGAAAACATAGGAAGAGCACTCTTTGAAATAAATCACAGCAAGATCTTTTTTGATGCACCTCCTAAAGTAATGGAAATAAAAACAAAAATAAACAAATGCGGCCTAATGAAACTTAAAAGCTTTTGCACAGCAAAGGAAACCATAAAGAAGACGAAAAGACAACCCGCAGAATGGGAGAACATATTTGCAAACGAATCAACGGACAAAGGATTAATCTCCAAAATATATAAACAGCTCATGCAGCTCAATATTAAGGAAACAAACAGCCCAATCAATAAATGGACAGAAGACCCTAAAGAGACATTTCTCCAAAGAAGACATACAGATGGCCAAGAAGCATGTGAAAAGCTGCTCAACATCACTAATCATGAGAGAAATGCAAATCAAAACTACAATGAGATATAACCTCACACCAGTCAGAGTTGGCTTCATCAGAAAATCTACAAACAACAAATGCTGGAGCGGGTGTGGAGAAGAGGGAACCCTCTTATGCTGGTGGTAGGAATATAAACTGATACAGCCACTATGGAGAACAGTATGGAGGTTCCTAAAAAAACTAAAAATAGAACTACCATATGACCCAGCAATCCCACTTCTAGGCATATACCCTGAGAAAACCATAATTCAAAAAGAATCGTGCACCACAATGTTCATTGCAGCTCTATTTACAATAGCCAGGACATGGAAGCACCCTAAGTGTCCATCAACAGATGAATGGATAAAGAAGATGTGGCACATATATACAATCGAATATTACTCAGCCATAAAAAGAAACAAAATTGAGTTTTTTGTAGTGAGGTGGATGGACCTAGAGACCGTCATACAGAGTGAAGTAAGTCAGAAAGAGAAAAACCAATACTGTATGCTAACACACACACACACACACACACACACACACACACACATACATATATATATATGGAACCTAAAAAAAAAATGGTTTGAAGAACCTAGGGGCAGGACAGGAATAAAGATGCAGACATAGAGAATGGACTTGAGGACACAGGG
>RJWK010058518.1:0-13813 GCA_004363435.1 Platanista minor
ATGTTCCCATATCTCCTCCCTCTTGAGTCTCCCTCCTTCCCACCCTCCCCATCCCACCCATCCAGGTGATCACAGAGCACTGAGCTGATCTCCCTGTGCTATGCGGCTGCTTCCCACTAGCTAGCTATTTTACGTTTGGTGGTGTGCATATATCCATGCCACTCTCTCACTCTATCACAGCTTACCCTTCCCCCTCCCCATATCCTCAAGTCCATTCTCTAGTAGGTCTGTGTCTTTATTCCTGTCCTGCCCCCAGGCCCTTCACGACACTTCTTTTTTTCTTAGATTCCATATATATGTGTTAGCATACGGTATTTGTCTTTCTCTTCCTGACTTACTTCACTCTGTATGACAGACTCTAAGTCCATCCACCTCATTACGAATATCGCCATTTCGTTTCTTTTTATGGCTGTGTATTACTCGTTTTTAAAACATCACTTATGTATGATTATAAGGCCATTTTAAAGATTTTATTTATTAATATCAACAATAGCCTTTTAAAAATATAAGCAAGTACTTTATATGATATGCACTGATTAACAGATAAATATTAATCCATTAACTTTAATCTTATACTTTTATCTTTTAATTAACTAATTTAATCTACTTTTATTCATTAAAAAAATTTGTTTACCTTACATTTGTATTTTAATTTAAAATCATTATTTAATATTATAAATCAGAGTTCATTATTTATGATTGATTATATACTAAAAACTTTAATGTTCAACATTAAAACATTTCCAATTTTTTAAAGAGCTTCAAAATTTGTTTAATAACTTCAAGGAATTCTTTGCACATAGTCTTCTCAGATAGCATATATTTTTAATTCTTATACATACTGCACATGTATGTATATTGTGTTGTATGATTCATAATCTTTTTCCTAAAAAGAATTCTCAAGAAATTTTGGAAATTACTCTATTATCCTGAAAAAATTAATCTATTATCAATGTTATAAAAGAGAAAACCAAACGGTTATCTTATATATTTAAATTTTTTAATATTAAAGTGCTTTTCTCTTAGGATTTTATTTTATCCTTAAAACTCAAAGTTTCTGCCAGATGCTAGTTTCTTTTCTTTTTTTTTTGCGGTATGCGGGCTTCTCACTGTTGTGGCCTCTCCCGTTGCGGAGCACAGGCTCCGGAGGAGCAGGCTCAGCGGCCATAGTTCACGGGCCTAGCTGTTCCGCGGCATGTGGGATTTTCCTGGACCGGGGCACGAACCTGTGTCCCCTGCATCAGCAGGCGGACTCTCAACCACTGCGCCACCAGGGAAGCCCTGCTAGTTTCCTTTTATAATAAGCTCTGATGGCTGTTGAGTTCTATCAGTCTTCAGGGTCAGATGTTTCTAATAGTTTTATTTTATTTTACTAAATATTCAATTACTTCTTTAGTTTTATTTGTTCCAGTTACTTAACCAAAAATGCCAATTTTTAAAGGTTAAAGCTCTCTCACTTGTCCTACTTATGTGAACTTTTTTGCATGATTTTCTTTTCTCTGCCTTATGGTATTTTCAGTCTATATTTTATGCTTTTCTTACCCTTTTTACTATGCATTTACAGATAAAATTATTTTAATGCACAGTGCCAGTAAGTGAATATTATTTATAAACTATGTATGTGTGTGTATACATGTACCTACAGATATGTATGTTTAAATCAAAAAGTTAATTTTTCACAATATAAAATAATGACTCTCATACAAATATGAAATGAACACATCAGTTATTTTCTTGCCTCATTACTTAATTAGGGAAGCACTAAGATGCTATAACCAGTCCAAAGCAAAATTCAAAAGATCACATATAAAAAGGTCAATAGGAATTATAAAGTGCACTTATAAATACAGGAGCATAAGTTTGTCCACTGGAAATAATCAGTTGCATTCCAAGTGACACAATTAATTTGTATTTTGACTGTTAAGAATTATTTGCATTTCTCAAAGACAAAGTAAGGCTGATACAACCCTGAAAGCTACGTTAGGTAGGAAACTCAGTAATCTTTTTGGTGGACTCCAAAGTCTCACAATCTTTCCTACATTTGAAAAACATTACTTCTTTATTATGAACATAAAACAAAATGTACACAATTAGAAATTTTTAAATGAGGTAACAATAAAATAAACATTTTAATGTCATGCGAACTCTGATAACTTCACACTAATGTTAACCGGTATCTAAAGGTCCAGGTTACTTAAGGTAACAGTTTATCACGGTCTAGCGGATTAAAAACCCATACTTCAAAAAATCTTGATAATTTAAAAATTGTCTGAGCAGATTAACCATTGTTAGTCCAAACTGGACACCCTAACCTATTAAGCTGGGATGACATAATTTGCTGAAAACAAAAGAACAAGGGGAGCTGTGGCACCACTCAGAACTCTAGCATGATATATTACGTGTGTTGGTCCGTTGCCTCTCTAACCAAATTTCTGATGTCTGGCTATCATTCATCTAGTTGATTTTGTTGGACTAAAAGGAATCTCCTGTTCTCCCTCCTTGAATCTCTGGCTTTGTGGGGTGTCACGCTGAGAACCTCAAGCACTTGTATTTCTGCCTTTGTCAGAAGGAGCACTCTACAGACAATTACTCCCACAAGGCAGTGCTCCTAACCCCTTTCCTTCTCTGCCTCTTGTAACTACTAGCTGTAATGCATGTAATGCATGACTGCATGTCTATTTGTGCCCTAAACTTGATGTTTCTGAGTACTAAAAATTATAGACATGCATTAAATGTAGAAATGTATGTATTGATGTGATAGAGTTTGAAGGGGGAGAATGATACAGCTCAGACAACTCAGAAAACAAGTTACAATATATTTTAAGAAATATGTTACTGAATTTCAGTAATGAAAGCCATATGTGTCTGAGTTAGGAATTAACAGTAATTACAGATGAAATATACATCTTTCTTGACCTTTTCTTTCATTAAAAGGCACTCTTTTTACTTTTTAAATCTTTTTCTGTGAATATTATCTTCAGAGTCTGGAGAATTACTGATGGCTATTCTAGGTTTCCAGATTGTTTCAATATTGCATGTCTTTGTGTATTTTCATACACATTTCAATTATAAGGACATGGCAAAGTGAGACTTCAATTTGGCATCCTAATTTGGATGCCCCAATGTTTATGCACAACCCTTGTTTTGCTGGAATCATTTGTAATACTTGGTACATTGACCACTCCTTCTAGCAGTTTCCTACTCTCTTTTAATTTTCCTCTTCTGTCTCTGTTCCTTCATGGATTTTTCTTGCATTATCCCTTAAGATAACTGGTCACTGTAGACTTGCCTTTCTTCTAGCTACTCTCACTAGTTAGCTTGAAACCACACAACCCAGATTGGGGTTTGAACCCACTGCCTTTTAATTGAGATCACACACCTGGTCTCAGGACTTAAGCTCAGATTCTTTATGTCCTGTCACAGAAAGAATTCAGTGAGAGACAAAGTGATAGGTAAGAAGTGGATTTATTTAGAGAGATACACATTCCATAGACAATGCAGTCTGTCTCAAAAGATGAGAGAGGCTGCAGGTCATGGGGTTGTCTTGGAAAGTGAGAGCGGCCAAGGGAAAAACACACTCCACAGAGTGTGGGCCATCTCAGAAGACGAGAGACCCCAAAATATGGGGTGGTTAGTTTTTATGGGCTGGCTATTTTCGTAAGCTAATAAGTGGGAGGATTATTCCAACTATTTTGGAGAAGGGGTGGAGACTTCCAGGAATTTGGCCACTGCCCACTTGTTGACCTTTGATCATCGATCTTGGAAATGTCATGGCACTGGTGGGTGCGTCATTTAGCTTGCTAATGTATTAAGAGTGCATAATGAGGCTCAAGGTCTACTGGAAGTAGAATCTTCCACCACCTCGGACCTAGTTGGTTCTAACCAGTCTGTGTCATATCCTCAAGGGCTATGTCATTCTTTTAAGGTTGTGCCCTGCCCCCTTCCCTTCAGTTTCAAGCTTATCCATTTAGCTACAGCCATAGCTATAATTAATGACAGTATGCCATTGATCCCTTTAACTATATCTCAGGCCAATGAATGTCTAATAAACTCCAGAATACCATATCTCTCAAATAAACCTCCTCTTCTTTATTCTGACTGCATGCTTTAGTTCAGATCATCAATATTTCTTTCCTCTGTTACCACAATTACTTCCTAGATGACTATAAAGCCTTTAGATTGGCAGTCCAACAATCCATTTTTTATCTTGCTTGTCAATGATTCCTCTACAACAAACCGTATTCAAGACTTTAAAGTCATTCTGCTTTTTTCTAATGCTTTCAAGAAAAAAATCTAGCTCATTATCATGACAAACAAGGGTGTAATGAGCTCTTTAGTGGCAGTTTCACCACTCCTTACATAAATGGCTATGTTCTCTTTTGCTTCTATGCTTTTGTCTCTGGCACAGAATGCACAGAATCCTTTCTACCTGCCTGTTTTCAAAGAAAATCATAACTGGACAGAAGTAAAGGCAGAGAAGGCAAATTTTGTTCAGCACTATTACACTAGGGGAAAATAGAGCCCAGTGTAGAGCTGAGCTTCATTCTAAATGCAACAAGTTCAAGTGGGGATTTATAGCCAAGAAGCAAGAGGGCTAGTGTATGGAAAATTACTAAGAGGAAACATCAAATGGATGTGTGGGTGGGGTAGATTCTGGCTGAACTCACCTAGTAGGGGTCCTGCTGAAGACAGATCAGGGTGATCAGATACCAAGAGTGGGGAGTGAGAAATTTTAATTACAAACCAAGGGTGATCAGGTATGAAGAGCAGGGAGATTCTTGCTAAACTGACAGCAGGGTTCTTGTTAAAACTGCATTTTACAAGAATGTCCACAGATGGGCCTAGGTGAAGGTTCAGGAGCCTGACTAAAATTAGATCAAGCAACGAATATTTGTCAGTGCCTACTCATTACATGAGGCTGATCTTGGGTAACACATTTTTTTGTAAAATTTTCCTTGAGTATTCTCCCATAAGGACCAGTGCATGTTTCTATTAAAGTATGCATTATATTACATTGCAAGATAGTCTTTTGTTAACATTTCTGCAATCTTTTCTACAACTAAACTCTCAGCTCTTCAGGACATTAACTTTCTTGGGTTCTCAATGCCAGGAACGGCATCTGACACATGGTAGATACTCTATAATTTTTGTCTTGTTTTTCGGTAAAATGGAAATGAATGATATTTAAATTTATAGCATATGTTTATAGCATATGCTTTTCATTAAGGATTTTTTTTTTTTTTTTTTTTTTGCGGTATGTGGGCCTCTCACTGCTGTGGCCTCTCCCGTTGCGGAGCACAGGCTCCGGACGCGCAGGCTCAGCGGCCATGGCTCACGGGCCCAGCCGCTCCGCCGCACATGGGATCTTCCCGGACCGGGGCACGAACCCGTGTCCCCTGCATCGGCAGGCGGACTCTCAACCACTGCGCCACCAGGGAAGCCCAAGGAATTTTTGATAGAAATGTGATGAAGGTGAGAATTAAAGAGCTATCAGGAAAGGAAAATAATTTTTGCTGAAAGCAAACCTCTTCTGAGTTACATTTTTATACATAGTTCCTCTGCCCGAATAACTTAAATGTATATGAGCAATGATTTGTCTTGTATTCATAATATAGTTTTGTGAATTTGCATATTATTGTGACATAATTCATATTTCAACAGTTTGTGATAGAAATCTAATATTTAGTAGCCACAATGTTAATGAAATGTATTAATGTTAGATATTTAAAATTGGTGGTTATATATTTACTTACTAGATTTTCTTACCTGCTGCTGCTTACAAATATGCTGATGATTTGCAGCGCTCGGAAAGATCTCTACGTATCTTTACGCAGGGAGCCAGATGGCCTTCCACCACGACCTTTGCCCAATGCTATTAGCATCCAAGGGTGCTGAGAAGCTCTGGCTCATTATCCACAGCCAGATGTTTTCTACTTCTCTATCACTATTGCTAAGTGGCAGTTAATGTCTAGCACAATGAGTGTTTGCTTGAACCTATGATCCATGAAGTGCTGTCTCTTAAAATACAAATACCACCCACTAGCAGAAACTTCTCTCTGTGCATTTGTAATTCAATCATTCTTCTTTATGGAAATCCTGCTGTAATCTTAGCGATATTCTATTTAATATTTTTCTATCTTTCTCAACTGGCAGCAAGTAAGGATATTTTAGGCTAAGAAAGAATAAAGTTATAAATTCAAAAAATACAGAAATTACTTCTGAATATTTATGTTCCAGATAAACTATCTCAATATAGTAACTCCGTAAACAGCACACAAACACCTAATTACCCCATCACTTTCCTGAAAGCCTGATACTTAAGAAAGGGAGTAGAAACTATTTCATTTGCTAGCAAGTTCTATGCCCTGACAGGTTTAATAGTCAGTTTTCCCTGGGTTTGGCTAATGAAAGTCAGTCTTTCAGAGTCTGATCTATTGTGGGTAAATTGCTAAAACTGAAATCATAGATAGACTTTCAAAGTATGCTGATGTAATTAGGGTAAGGGGTGTGGTGCATATTTAGCTTACTTTGTGCTAAGCCAGGCAATATATGAAATATTATGTCTGGTGTGATTTTTTCCGGGATTTTCTTTCAATTGTGAAGCCCTTTCACAGTACCTACTCATCTATAATGCCAGAGACAGTAGAAAGAAGGATGAGTGTCTCTTACTACTGATAAAGGGAATTCATATATCAGGACCCACAAAAGGGAGGCTGCCTCAGTGGCCCTAACACATCACAAATCCACACCTAAGTCAGCCTGTACTTTTGGGGAATACCTGTCAAGAAACATTAACATACACCAATCACAATCCTCTAACTCAGCTTTAGCTTCTCTTACCCTGGAAAATAGGATGTGCTAACCTTATAATGAAATCCCTGACTTCCTGGCCAACTATGCCCTATGTCTGAATTGCCTCTTCTAACGCTCTATAAAACTCACTCTTGCGCCAAATCCCTCAGGCAGAGGGCTCTACTTCTTGAGAGGCACTGTACTCCCCTAATCCATGGACTGTTTTCCCTGGAATAAAGAACATCAAACTCCTTGTTACTAAATTGTTTTAGTTTTGTCTTTTGACATTATTAAAAACTTTATCAAAGGGTGTTGCAATTTTTATTGACTGGTAAGATATGCCACAAAACTAGTCCTTCTCTGTAAAAATATTGCATTATTTAGTGGACTATATAGACTGTTGTTCTGTCAACATTTACTTGTTTATCCAATTAAGTATTTGTTATATGTCAGACATTCTCTCATAAACTGTGTGTATTGGTAAGCATTAGAAATAGGACTTTTAAGGAGAATTGAGCAACCAAATTTTGATGAAAAGGCTCTCTGCTTTCATCCTTTTTCTCACTAAAGTATGGGGCTACAGTCTTCAATAACTCAAGTTATTTTCACTTCAATTGACTCTCTAACAAATGTCTTAAGTCAAATTTTGACTGCAGATTGTATGACTTCTTTTCCCTTTGGAATTATTTGTCATAATAATTTCAAATTTAATTTTTTCTATAACAGTGTAGATGGATAGAAGGAGATCCCATAAACAGGTCTGCCAGCCTCCCGTATCAAGTGTATTCAATGAAATATATCTGAGAAGATGCTGCTCCAAACCAGAACTAATGGCTTGATGAGCAAATATGATTGAGGCTGGGTTTTATACTCTACTCAATTCCTAAATGTGGCTACTGTGTGAAATACAACCTTGTAAGAACATGCAGAGATATGGCCTGTGATGTGATTTGTCCCCTAATCGAGGCCTACTAAAAATGCTGTTTGACTATGACTCACTGTTGATTTTATAAGAATTGGATTCTTCTTTGGATTAAAAATGATGCTGATATAATATTTTTTTATTTGACTTTTAGGCCGAGCATTAGTTTGTTCCCTATGTGGTAAAACCATGATTATCCCTAAGCAAAGTTAACCACATGTAATCACCCACATGTTCTAGAAGCAGAGCCAGAGGCAGAGTTTAAAGTGTTAATACTTTGGGAGTTGCAGTGCTGGGGTGGTGAGGGTGAGGAGAAAAGAAGGAAGGAAATAAATGCAGCGATACAGTGCTATATCCTTACCTGCCTGGCTACTGCTTCCGTATGAGCTTCCAAAAGGCACAGGAAGCGGTTTCTCGGGTATGTTTGCTCAGCATGTAAGCTGATCTGGAAAGTTTGTAAGCAGAAAATTACACCTAGCAGTATTCCATTGAGGAGAAGGGGTTGGGGGCGGTAAACCAGCTCCGGTCCTTTCTGATCCCTCTTTTGCCTTAGTCTGAGTATGTCATAGGAAGCTTACATTCCAGTTGCCCCGCAGAGGTTAGCCAAACACCACCCTGTGGTAGGAGATTTCATCCAAATCTAGACCTGGATGGGTGATTTGTTTCATGTTTCACTAAGAAAGAAAAAACAGGAGATAGGTGATAGAGGAAATCTGAGAATGAGCACAATGTGTGTCAAATAACCATTCCTCCCTGGTATTTCCGCAGTAATTAATCTTAATGGCTAAAGGCTACATACGATAGGTCTTAGTTTTTACTACACCTATTTCTCACACTAGACTCCAGGGTCCTTGAAAACTTACACAGTTCCTATTGTTGCCTCATCTACGTTTAGCATATTGGTGAAAACATAATAGGTGCAGTGTAAATAATTGTTGAATTAATGATTGGTTATATGAGGTAGAAGGCAAAGAGATGGTAATTCTCACATAAGGAGCAGTTTAAGTAGCAATGGAATCTAGCTATTGTGTTTAAGAAAAGGAGAGAACATTAATTCTTCATGCCTTAGGACAGACATTTGATGCCAGTTTGTTTTCACTCTGCAGAATATTTTCTCTCTTCTCTTTTACTCAGGATAGACACCAAATGGAATATAGGGAATGAAATTGTCAAAAGTGTATTTATCACCACTTGTGGAATTTCAATAGAGTTCTGGAGTGACCTTGAAAACAAAGGAAGGATTCACTCTCTTCTGGTCTCAGTGAACTAGGTTAATATCAGTGTCCTCTAATTAGAAGTGTAAAATCATCTATTCACGAAAATCCAGCCAACCAACATGCATCCTATATCTACCACATGTAGGTTCACAGATGAACACTAAAAAAGAATATGTAGTGTTCCTGTATTCCTTAATAACTGTCCCTTCTATTTGTGGATTATACAAATTTTAGGTCTAAGAGCCAATGGGGATGGACCCGTTTCAGAGCACCGGTTGGATAAAGAAAACTGAATAGAAGCAAGGAATTTAAAACTATGTGATTTATAACTAAACCCTGTGTCCTTCTACACACTGACAGCTCCACTAACATATCTCATAAATATCTCAAACTTAACATGCAGCCAAACCTATTCCTCAATTATATAACCTCAATATAATATGCAAGATACACATTCATAATTGGAGACAACTTCTTAAATTTAACATATTTAATTTTATTGGAAATAAAGCATACTGCTTTTCTAATTTTGTCACAAGTAGATAAAAACTTTATCATAGTTAATGCCACTCTTTAACTTTGGAAATTACTCAATTCAACCTTAGTATTTACTACTGAAGAGACAATACCTAAAAGTGTGTGTGTGATGTGTTAAAAATAACATAGCCAGTGAGCAATAAAACTGGAACAGAAACCTGGCCTTCTAATATGTATTTTAGCATTTTATTGCAAACCAGAGCAAATTAATTATAATTTGAGATAAGCTATGAATCAATACATGCTTTCTTGCTGGTGTGTTGTTGTCACTGTGTTTGTTGTTAATATCCTCTATATTCTCTTAAATTCCTTCCTTTTAAACTTGTTCTTTTTCTTTCCTTTCCTGTAACCTTTCCCTATTTACTCCTGTTCTATCTCAAATCAGAGGCATTTACACTCTTAGCTAATAACAGACATCCCTTGATGTTGAATAGTTTAATATAAATCTTCAGTGTTAGTAAGAATAATACAAACTCTATTTGTATACTGAAGCAAATTCTGAGGACATACTCTAATGATAGGAAATGCATCAAAATGATGAAACTCTTCCATGCAAACCATGGGAAAATCTATAGCAATCAGTTCCACAACAGGCTAACCTTTAGTACATAGATCTAAGATTCAACATTTTAATACTTCCCCATGGCTATGAAACTTTAGGAGCTGGAAAGACTTTTCGGATTACAAAAAGTACCTAACAACTGTTAGCTTAGTACTTACTTTGGGTTTAGCAGAAAAGGAAAAATTGCTATTCGAGAGCACAAGTAGACTCTGACAATGGGTGATCGTATTTCCCTGTGATGGGCATTTTATATTGGAAGGAGAAATAGTGCCCAATGGAGATATGAGTGTGATATAGTTGGAACAGATTCCTTTCCCATCCTAACTTTTTTGCTGCTCAGCATGAACTGTCCGGCATGTCTTTTATCTTTTTCTATCCACTCCGGTCAGAACTGTTTTTTTCTTCACAGCTGTTACATGCAGTAGAACTATTATGAACTCCCTCCGTGTATATTGTATTTATCTGTTTTGCATGACTATGGGCCATTTGGATGCAGCATTTTTATTTACTCAACTATCCATTTCCCATCTTTAATTTTTAGGGAATCAATAAATAAAACTCAGAGCATCTGAAAGACACCACTTACTGGAACATACTCTGTCCCTTTGCGTGCTTGTCTGTATCAACCTAATAAGCTCTGACATAAACATTCATACTTTGATTCCCATCCTTGCTTTCTGTACAAGAATTTCACACATGAAGTGATCCTTTAAATGCATTTAAAGAAATAAGACTTTTTATATATTCAGGAACTGTTCTGATATATTTAAAAAGGTCACAAAGAGATGTTAAAAGATAATTTTCAAGAAAAAGATAAAATCACGACTTGCATACAGCATAATAATGAACACATATTAACTTACTTATTTTACTCATATAATGAGAGAACAGGCAGATGTTATAATCAAAGAAAAAGTCAAAACAGCACAAATGTATATGAAGTAAAGGAATGTTGAGATGAATTGCAAATGGGAACAAAACTTTTTTTTTTTCCAAAGTGGGGAGAAAGTCAATTAAAATCTCTACCCGAAGGACAGGACAGAATATATATACCTATCAGAAAGAGATTTATTTTAGTAACTCAAATAGAGGTTAAAAGGGTTATTCAGCTGATGTACACCTGGGAGCACCTGAAGACCCGGAGCTGCCCCACTGAAGCAGGGTCAGGGTTTAACAGCACAGGGAAAGTTAAATACTTGTTTTTGTGGTTTTGGTTTAAGCAGCAGTTTTTGACTTTAGCTGAAACTTGCCGGTGAAAATCAGTCCTATTCCCTTGCCCTTTACTGGGGATCATTGTTACGATGCTGAAAACCATCAAAACAGTATTTTCTGGAAACTATTTTTGCCAGCCTAGGAGAATTATCCGCCAGTAAAAGTTCACAGGGCAGGAGAGGTAGATCACAACCAAGAAAGAAAAAGTGGCAATGGTAGAAAGCAAGGAGAAAACTGGGAATCCTCTAGAGTGTCTGTTTTCATCCTTTTACAAATCCTGCATTTACTCGAATAAGGTCCCCCTTTTACAAGAAACTGACCATTGATGACTTTAATATGGGCTACCTTCAGAGCTAGACACGGTGCAGTACTGTCCCTAAAGAAGAATACTTGGAAACAAAATGCACCTGTATTGAGAATTTGCTTGCCATCTAGCTATCCTTCCATTAAGGACCTTTATGAGTATGGCAGTCTGACCACAAAATCAAACAAACAAACACAAAACACTCTAATGACCTTAACTGTTCTAGGAAATAGCTGGCCACAGAAAACTCTCCATCCCTGTGTGCCTGAACCACACTGACTCCATTTTGTCAGCTCTATCTTATGCCAGCAGATCTACCCCACTCCCTTTTCCCTGTACCTGAGCTTTAGCCTACTCATGAGGAATGCACCCAAGCCAGGTAAGTCCCTCTACCCTTGCCTTTATCTAACAGGAAAACTGGAAGAATGCCTTTTTGCTTATGCTGATGGTTAATGGCCCACAAGGAATAATGGTCATGGAGACACTCAGGGGTCGAAAACAAACAAACAAACAAACAAACAAACAAATAAATAGTTCCTGACAGTGCAGACACGCTTCTCCTTTAGTAGTCAGATTCTACTCTTTGGCAGCTTTAAATCCCCCTGTGCCCCTTTTGGCAGTGTGAAGTGCAGCTGAGAAGCCTCTGGATCATCTGCCCGAATTTCTGTACGTAATTCTCCCACAACAAACTTCATAATTGCACTTTATGAAATTGCCTGCTTTGTTTTTCGAAGGATGTTTTCCTTCTCGGTCTGGAAGATATTATTCAATATCTGCACTGTCCAATAACCCCTAACATTGAACGATCTTCCCTTTCTTGAAATATCCCAAAGTGTTCCCATGGGTGCGTGCAGACAACCAAGGACTGCCAGATGTGACTGAAGGAAGTACCTGCCCTACCAAAAATCCCAACTTAATAGAATACTTGCCAAGCAGAGACTATCTCAGGTTTGTCTTTTCACTCTATAAAATGTTAAGTCTCCTTTCCCTCCTGAAACTTAAGTAATGGCAGATG
The DNA here is from genome assembly GCA_004363435.1 of Platanista minor. Taxonomy (NCBI): domain Eukaryota; kingdom Metazoa; phylum Chordata; class Mammalia; order Artiodactyla; family Platanistidae; genus Platanista; species Platanista minor. Next base: position 12,562 of record RJWK010058518.1, read on the forward strand.
GGTTCCCTTGTCTCAATTTTATGGATAAACGTACTTTTTAAAATGTCTTAGTTTTACTTTGACAGACCCTTCTTTTCTTTTTTTTTTTTTTTTTTTTTTTTTGCCTAGCTGATCTGAGAATGTTTTATAAAGAGGGCTTCTTTTCTTGGAGTCTTCATGAAATATCTATTTTCTAACTGGTTTATTGTAAAAGATAAATGAAAAGGTGTTTTGTGAACTGTTTTGCTAGAAAAATTTCCACTTAATCCCCTTCTACTGTGAAGTAATATTCAATGATCAATGAGTGAGTGAAACAGACACATTAAAGACAAGGTAAGAAGATCATCATCGAGTCAAGGATTGGTCTGTCTCACATGTTACATGGATGAAATTTTACCAAGGAGGAGAAATTTCTTGGGTTAACTTAGAACCCAAACTAACTATGTCAAGATCTGATACTGGAAATTGGAAGCACTGGCGTGGACTTCAGGGAGAAAACATTCTGATCTCTTTGGCATTCTTTTACAGTAAACAAACAAAAACCACTTACATATTATTTAAAAAAAAAAAAAGCCTAGAAAATAAAACTTTGGGGTTGGAAAACCAATTATCTAGACAAAAACTTTAACAGGATAAAATGACTTGATTGAACAATTCACATTTCATAAATCATGTTCAGCCAAACTCTAAGACAAATAAATATTTCCCTTTAGAACCTTCTTTATTATTTATTTTTCACATAATTTTAAGTGTTAAATGACCATTCCTAAATCAACAGCTTAAGTTTTAAGTTAATATCCCATTATTTCCTAATTTTATAGGACTTTCTATGTAAGTATCCATTTGATTATTTCAGACTTCATGATTCATCTAATACAAAAGAGCTTCCGAATCGTTTCTATTCCAGAAATGCGTAAGTTGTAGGAAAGCTTGTGGCAACTGAAATGGCATGATTTTTTTTTACTACTCATTAGTCCATGGACAGTCTAACTTAGTCCTTTAAAGATAATTATGAACGTGTTATTGACTTACATTGGTATGCTAATAAGAGCAAGCTATGAAATCAGAGCGTAAAATGCTTAATTAAAAGTTGGGCTTCCCTGGTGGCGCAGTGGTTGAGAGTCCGCCTGCCGATGCAGGGGACACGGGTTCGTGCCCTGGTCCGGGAGGATCCCACGTGCCGTGGAGCGCCTGGGCCTATGAGCCATGGCCACTGAGCCTGCATGTCCGGAGCCTGTGCTCCGCAACGGGAGAGGCCACAACAGTGAGAGGC
>RJWK010058521.1:0-13843 GCA_004363435.1 Platanista minor
CCTGTGATGTCAATTATTCCTTTAAAACATACCTCTTCTACCATTAAATTGTCCTTTTAAGATATGCATCTAGAGATTAATTTACAAGAAATAATTGCTACTGAAGTTAACTACATAATAAAGCTGAAAATTATCTCTCTATAGAAAAATATATATCCATAGATTTATGTAGTTAGAATGAAAACGGACCAATAGAATTAGAAAGGAAAATACATACAGCTTACTGCAGCATTGCCACTCAACTTCAATCACAAGGAGCTTTCATTTAAAAAAAAAAAAAAAAACTGACCTGCAAACAGATTTATGAATCAGTATTTCAAAGAGAAAGACTAATCAATCTGTATGTGATTCTTATCCCCAAGAATGTTTGCAATACTGTTTTCTACAGCAATTCTTTAAAAACCTTAGGTTTAAGATTCTATGATATCACTAAGCAATCCATTACCGTTTCAGAAATTTGATAAAAGATTCATTCCTTTTATTAACCTCTACTAATTTATTAGCTATCATTTATTTATTTATTTTTCTATTTCTCACAGAAATGCACAAGAATCAAATTTTCCCTTTTAATCCCAAGATAATGTCAGCAACTTCAAAATATCATAATTGGGAAAAAAAAACTATGCATTTTTCCCATTTCTTCCATTTTTCTACTACTTCTATTAATTATTTCTGGTAAATCTTTGCTTTTGCATTTGGAATAGACACTTCACCAGGTATAGCAGAGATTTCAAGCACTTTCTTGCCTCCAGTTTTCTTTTATTGTTCACAGAAGGCTTATACTTTTTGACCCCTTGAAGTTAGATGATCATATGACTATATCTGAACAGTCGTCTCTGACAGGAATTGGCATGTATTACTTCTAAGTCAAAACGTATGACTGTCAGTGAGAGACTCTCCAGAACTCCCTTTATCTGTGGTCTTGCTGCAAAAGCAGAATCATGTGTTGAGACGCAGGTGTTATAGGATTGAAACACCTTAAATAAATGAGCCATAACGTCGAGGACAGCAGCCCTGGAGAGTTGTTCAGACCTATGGCAGAAACGTGTGAGCAAGTATGTTTACAGTGTTTGCTATTGAGATGTTGGAGTTTATTACTGCAGCGTAAGCTAGGCTATCTTATAAATAAACTACCAGGTCACCATTATAGAATTATAGTACAATTTCAAATGAATCAAAAACAATTTTCAAGTGTCCTCTCAATTATTCTTTCCAGCTGAAGGAGTGGCTTAACTGAATTCCCTTTGTGCACACACATAACTAAATATAGAATCCCTGTGCCACTGAGCAGTCCACACCCTTCTGTGGCTGCCAGCATCATTTCGTCTGTTCCCAGCGCCATGAGAGTCTGTACTGTGCTGTCAAATTCCTCCCCTGAAACACAGGAGACAGTGACAGTGAAAAGTGGTAGAACCTTATGTCACAGGCAGGAGTTACTAGGATTTCCTACAGTGTGACTGCTGCTCTCAATATGCTTCTCAAAAGTGTAAGGGTGTGATAATTTCATCTCGCCTCCTTCCAACCTAAATGCAAGGGGACTATCTGTACTTGGTGAGACTCACAGTGAGAATTTTTCTATGTTCTCTTCCTTATTTATGTCCTTCTTAAACTTATTCCCACTTCTGTGCTATGTCTATTCTGTACTAAATATACAACTAGACTTTATTTTCTGACTTCTTACCATAACTGTCAGCCTCATTTAAAGGATAGTGGGGGAGGGAAGTGAGAGAAGAAGCTGTTTGATTTCTTTTAATATAATTACCTTTCTTGAAAATATATATTATGAGATAAATGTAAATTATGTAAGGAATTATAGCTATGCCAATTTTCAGGCTTTTCAAATTTGGACACGTCACTCCAGTTTCCTGGGTCAAAAAGAAAGACCAGATTAATATAGTATCTAAAGGGACTTCTAGTACTTCACCTCTATTATTTATATGACCTATTATAAATTATATTTTGCATTTCTTGTGCATTTTTCAAGATATCCAATTTTTCTGTGGTCATCTTGTTAACCATCTACCTAATTAAATTTAATTTACAAATTTCAAGCCCTTTTCCATTTTTTACTTTCAATAAAATTAATTCTCTAACCATATTTAAGATTATGTCTGAGAAATTTGGTTAGAATCTCTGTGAGCTTTCTTAGGAGCGTGTTGTCTAACTGGCTTCACTGCAGTTTTATCAAGTGTTGCACCATAATTTGTGTCAGGTGATACAATGTCTTCCTCTACAGGAGTTTCTGCTGGTTCAGGAAAAAGAAAAAAATCCTCCATTATCTTGCTTTGAAAAAAATCAATGGCATTTGGAAAATAAGATACCTGGATTGCAGCATTTTGAGAGTAGAACAAAGAAGAGGACATGGTTGTGCATCACTTACAGCTTTCACAAATCCCCTTGGCTTTAGACCCACACTTTACCCATAATCTCTGTATAAATGGAGACCACAATTCCAGAGTTTCTCAGGATTCAATTCTCCAGAGAAAGAATATCTAGATTACTGTTGAGTGTAGAAATTTGGAGGCAAGGTAACACCTTGGCTGTGAATACTAAGAGAAGTCTATCTTCTAGTCACTCTATCTAAAGTCATTCAAACAATGCTCCCATTTTCAGCTCTGTGTCTGGCTTTAGTATTCTAGCATCTCAAAATGTTCATATTTAGTAGGAAAACTGTCTTAATTCTAATTGGTGTTTAGCTCTACTGGAATTATTGTTTCTTTAATCTACACTAAAATATGAATCCCTTGTCTCTTTCAGAAGTTGTTGATACTCTCTTTTTCTTTTGCCTCTTCACTTACTATTAATTAGTTCGTATGGATAAACACCTTTTTTATTTTATTCCTTTATATTTTGTGTAGGTTTTAGTGAGAAAATAAAGGGTGTAATCAATTTAATGTGTTTTACTGAGAATCCTTTCAAGTTTATTATTATTTTTTTTTTCTTTTTGAAAAGGATCCCATTCAGTCAATGTATTTCATATTTTTCCTGGGAAACAGATGATTCAAAAGACAGTGAAATTCTTTGCCTGATTACTAATTTTTATTTTTATTTATCTCAGATTAACCTATGTTTCTATTTACCATTTGTTCTATATTTATCTGACTCCATAAGGACAATTTTTCTCAGACAAAATATTTTTCTCTATAACAAATTGAAATTTGTTTAAAAATATCAAGGATAACAATTCCTTGATATTTGGATAAATAGCTGCAAAGTTTGATATTTTATGGAATATTATGTATATATTTGATAAAGGCAAGACTTTAGCCTGAAATATGTAGATAATACAGATAAGATGCTTTGCTTGCTTGTCCAAAGGACACAGGAAATACCCCTGTTCACCAAGTATGTAGACAAACAGGTTTTTTTCCTAAGATTCAAAGTTCTATTATTCAAAGTTAATTTGTGGACTTCTACTTTCCAGTTCCCTATGTAAGGAGCTAGGAATTGACCACTCTGTCCTGAAAACAAGTAAGAAACCGAACAGACTAAAAAATAAACACCTCTTCTCAGATCCATAAGAGGGGAAAACACAGGGCAAACCACTACCCCTAAAACTGGAGAGACAGAAAGGCAGGTGAATTCTGGGATTTGTGCCTTATCAGAGCAGCAGCTCACAGGTTGAAATCACTGTGGGAGCCATTGCCAAGGTAGGGAAACCTGAACTGTAATTGACAATTTGCTGGAGGCTCAGCATGCACATGTCTGAGAGTTAAAAATCTCCAAGGGGAACTAGTCATAGGTGAACCCTCACAATATCATGAGATTTACCACCAGGAGCTTGACAAGATGCCCACAGTAGTTACTGAGAAAAATCCCCTCAGGTTCTAGCAGGGGGAAGGAAAAAAAGAACCATTTTGAAATACACACTGTGCTTAACAAGTCCTGCCCTAAGGGAAACCTAGTTAACCAAAGCCTAATCTACTAGGTATTATGAGACCTTAACTAAACTGAGGGAAAGAAAATACCCAGCTCTAGATTATTCTATCCATCCTATTCCACCTAAGTGGAGAAAAAAACTGAGAAACTCTTGGGAATTTCAAAATCCAGAGGCATAGATCCACTACACACTGAGATCTGATCATAGTACTATGGAATTCTTCTGGTCTCTTCACCCCCCACAACCACATTACTAAGGTCTATTTACAGTAGTTACTATTACTCAGTGTATCAAATCTAGCTTTCAAGAAAAAGTACAAGGCACACCAAAAGGCAAAAAAATGCAATCTGAGGAGAGACCATTCATCAGAACCAGAGTTGTCAGGGATATTGGAATTATCAGACCAAGAATTTAAAAAAATTATGATTAATATGCTAAGGACTTTAATGGATAAAATAGAAAACATACACGAACAGATGGACAATGTAAACAGAGAGATGGAAATTCTAAGAAAGAACCAAAAATGTTTTTTAAAAACTGTTTTTATTGCCTTTGTTCTTTGTTTCTATTCTTCTCTTTCAATATTTTTCTACCTTTGGAATGAAGAGGATTGAAAGATACCTTCGATGGGCTTTTTAGTTGATGGGGTATGGCTGAGAAAACAATCTGAAATAAAGGGTATATGAATAGAATCCTTGAAAACTAAAATGCAAAGAGAACACAGACTGAAAGAAACAGTAGAGAATATCCAATGTCTGTGGGACAGCCACCAAAAGAATAACATACACATAAAGAGAATAACAGAAGAAGAAGAAAGAGAGAAAGGAAAAAAAGAAATACTTGAAATAATAATGACAGAATTTTCCCAAAATGATGCCAGATACCAATCCATGGATCCAAGAAGCTCAGAGTACTGCAAGCAGGATAAATGTCAAAAAAACAAACAAAAACTACATGTAGGCATAACATTTTCAAGCTACAGAAAATCAAAGATAAAGAAAAAAGCCTGAAAGAAGGAAAAGGAAAAAAAAAAAAACATATAGAGGAAGAAAAATGAGAATTACTTTTTTCTAAGTCACACAAAATGGAATTTGTTGCCAGTAAACCTGCTTTGCAAGAAATATTAAAAGTAGTTTTTCAGAGAGAAGAAAAGTAATATAGGTCAGAAATTAAAATCTACATAAAAAAAGGAAGAAAAGTAATGTAGGTCAGAAATTAAAATCTACATAAAATCTACACATTTTTACTTGTTCTATATGGAATGAATAAAGATAAACACATGTATTCTTATCTGTAAATAACCTGGCAGAAAACAGTTTGCTAACAACAATAACAATATATTCTACTATATATGCTTATGCATATATGTACACATATACCTGCATGTATATGTTTATGTATGTAGTTTATATGAAAGTATACAAATGAAATGATTGTCCTTTGAATTGATACAAGGGACTGGAGGGAAAATTGGGATTACTTTGTTATTATAAGGTACTCAAATTACCCATCAATTGGTATAGTGTTATTTAAAAGTGGCATTGGATTAGTGGTAAATATATATTACAAAAACTAAGGACACCATTAAAAAGTTTTTTAAAAATATAACAAATATGCTGAGAAAGAAGAGTAAATGGAGCAATAAAAAATATGCAATTAAAACCACAAAAGGCAGAAAAAGAGAGAAAGACAAAATAGAACAAAGAATAGGGCAACAAAGTCAAAGTAACAGATATGGTAAATACTGATCCAACTATATCAATAACCAATATGAACATCACTGGTCTAAATGTAAAAATTAAAAGACAGAGATGTCAGAGTGTATCAAAAAGCAAGACTCATCTACATGTTGTCCACAAGAAAACACTTTAAATTTGAACACATATATAGATTAAAAGTAAATGGATGGTGGAAAATATAGCAGGCTAATGCTAATCTAAAGAAAGCAGAAGTAGCTAAATTAATTTCAGACAGATCAAACATCAAAGCAAGGAAAGTTATCAGGAATAAAAAAGGATGATCTTAAACTAGAAATTAATAATCAATAACAAAGAAAACTGAAAATCCCCAAAATACATAGAAATTAAACAATCAACTTCTAAATAACATGTGAGTTGAAGAAGAAATCGCAAAATAAATTAAAAATATTTTGAATTAAATATTTTAAAAACCTATCAAAATTTGTGAGATACAGAAAAAGCAGTATCTAAATGAACATTTATAGCATTTAATGTATACAATAGAAAAGATCTAAAATTAATAATATATATTTCTACCTTAGGAAACTGGAAAAAGAAGATCAAATTAAATCCAAAGTAAGCAGAAGAAAAGAAATAATAATAATTAAGACAAACCCCAATGAAGTTGAAAACAGAAAATCAATAGAGAAAAATCAACAAAACAAAATCTGCTTCTCTGAAAATTAAAAAAAAAAAAAAAAAAAAAAAAAAAAAAAAAAAAAAAAAAAAAAAAAAAAAAAAAAAAAAAAAAAAAAAAAAAAAAAAAAAAAAAAAAAAAAAAAAAAAAAAAAAAAAAAACCCATAGCCTCTATCTAGGCTACCTAAGGAAAAAAAGAGAGAACACAAATTATTAATATCAGAAATGAAAGTGAGGACATCACTACTGCTCCCATGGACAGTAAAATGATAAAAAATAAATATATGGACAACTCTATGCCTACAAACTTCATAACCTAGATAAAATAGATTAATTCCTTGAAAGATACAACCTGCCAAAATTCACACAAAAGGAAATAGACAACCTAAATAAGCCTATAACTATTAAAAAAATTGTCTCACCCACCAGGAAGCAGACGGCACAAGCAAGAAAACTACAGTCCTTCAGCCAGCAGACAGAGTCCACAAACACAGACCAGACAGTACCCTGGGACTAGCTGGTCCCTGGCCCTTTGGTGATGAGAAGGAAGTGTATTGCTGGGAAGCATAGGATGTCTCCTACAGAGGGCAACTTCTCCAAGGTAAAGAAATGTAACTAACCTACCACATACATAAAAATAAAAATAGAAATTTAGATAAAATGAGGAGACAGAAGAATACATTTCTGACAAAAGAAAAAGATAAAGCCCCAGAAGAAGAACTATGTGATGTGGAAATAAGCAATCTACTTAAGTAAGAGTTCTGAGGAATGATTGTAAAGATGATCAAAGAACTCAGGAGGAGAATGCTTGAACAGAGCGAAAAATTAGATGTTTTCAAAAAAGAATTAGAAAATATAAAGAACCAAATAGAATTGAAGAATACAATAACTGAAATGAAAAATAAACTGGAAGGAATCAATAGTAGACTAAATGAGGCAGAAGAATGGATCAGTGAGCTGGAAAACAGAGTAGTGGAAATCACTGCCACGACACAGAAGAAAGTAAAAAGAATAAAAAGAAATGAGGACAGTTTAAGACACCTCTGGGACATCAAGCAAGCTAATTGCATTATAGGTTTCCCAGAAGGAGAAGAGAGAGACAGAGGGCCTGAGAAAATATTTGAAGAGATAATAACTAACCTGGAAAAGGAAACAATTACCCAAGTTCAAGAAGCAAAGAGTCCCATACAGGATTAACCCACAGAGGAATATAAAATACACGTTATAATCATAATGACAAAAATTAAAGATAAAGAGAGAATATTAGGAGCAACAAGTGAAAAGCAATGAGTAACAGACAAGAGAACTCCCATAAGTCTATGACCTGATTTTTCAGCAGAAACTCTACAGGCCAGAAGGGAGTGGCACCATATACTTAAAGAGATGAAAGAGAAAAACCTACTACCAATAATACTCTAACAGCAAGGCTCTCATTCAGATTTGATGGAGAAATCAAAAGCTTTACAGATAAGCAAAAGCTAAAAGGATTCAGCACTACCAAACCAGCTTTAGAACAAATGCTAAAGGAACTTCTCTAGGCAGAAAAGAAAAGGCCAAAACTAGAAACAAGAAAGTTATGAAATGGAAAATTTCATTGGTAAAGGCAAACATACAATAAAGATAGGAAATCATTCACACACAAAGCTAGTAGGGACGGTAAAAGACAAAAGTAGTAAAATCATCTGTATTTATAATAAGCAGTTAAGGGATACACAAAACAATTCAATGTAAAATATAATGTTAAAAACATTAATTGGGATGAGAGGAGAATACAAATGCAAGGTATCTAAAATGCATTTGAAATTAAGAGATTGGCAACATATATATATTTATGTACAAAAAAACTTACGGTAATTGTAAAATAAAATCTATAAAATACACAAAAAGAGAAAAAGGAATCCAAACATAACACTAAAGATAGTCATCAAATGATAAGATAATAAAAGAAGAAAGGGGAAAAAAAGACTTGCAAAAACAAATCCAGGGCTTCCCTGGTGGCGCAGTGCTTGAGAGTCCGCCTGCCGATGCAGGGGACACGGTTTGTGCCCTGGTCCAGGAAGATCCCACATGCCACGGAGCAGCTGGGCCCGTGAGCCATGGCCGCTGAGCCTGTGCGTCTGGAGCCTGTGCTCCACAACGGGAGAGGCCACAACAGTGAGAGGCCCGGGTATCGCAAAAAAAAAAAAAAAAAAAATTACAAATCCAAAACAATGAACAAAATGGCAATAGGAACATACATATCAATAATTACCGTAAATGTAAATGGAATAAATGTTCCAACCAAAAGACACAGACTGGCTGAATGGCTACAGAAACAAGACTTGTATATTTGCAGCCTACAAAAGATTCACTTCAGATATTGAGATATACACAAAATGAAAGTGAGGGGCTGGAAAAAGGTATTCCACAGAAATGAAAATCAAAAGAAAGTTGGAGTAGCAATACTTATATCAGACAAAGTAGACTTTAAAATAAAGATCGTTACAAGAAACAAAGGATACTACATAATGATCAAAGGATCAATCCAAGAAGAAGCTATAACAGTAGTAAATATGTATATACCCAACATAAGAGCACCTAAATATATAAGGCAAATGCTAACAACCATAAAACTGGAAATTGACAGTAACACAATAATAGTGGGGGACTTTAACACTCTACTTATACCAATGGACAGATCACCCAACAGAAAATCAGTAAGAAAACAACAGGCCTTAAATGACACATTAGATCAGATAGACTTGGTTGATATTTATAGAGCATTTCATCCAAAAGCAGTGTGATACACATTCTTTTCAAGTGCACATGGAACATTCTCCAGGAAAGATCATATGCTGGGCCAAAAAGCAAGTCTCAGTAAATTTAAGAAGACTCAAATTGTGTTAAATATCTTTTCTGATCACAATGTTATGAGGCTAGATAAGAACTACAGGAAAAAAAAAAAACTGCATAAACACAAACACTTGGAGGGTAAATAATATGCTACTAAACAACCAATGGATCACTGAAGAAATCAAAGAGGAAATTAGAAAATACCTAGAGACAAATGAAAATGAAACATGATGGTCCAAAACCTATGGGATACAGCAAAAGCAGTACTAAGAGGGAATTTTATAGCAATACAAACTTACCTCAGGAAAAAAAGAAAAATCTCAAATTAAACAACCTAAACTTATGCCTAAAGCAACTAGAGAAAGAAGAAAAAACAAAATTCAATGTTAGTATAAGGAAAGACATCATAACGATCATAACAGAAATAAATAAAATAGAGACTAAAAAAAAACAATGGAAAAGATCAATGAAACTAAGAGCTGGTTCACTGAAATGATAAAATTTTAGCCAGACACGTCAAGAAAGAAAAAGAGAAAAGTCCCAAATAAAATGAGAAATGATAAAAAGAAGTTACAACCGACACATGACAGATATACAAAGGATCACAAGAGACTACTACTAGCAAATATATGCCAATAAGATGGAAAATCTAGAAGAAATGGACAAATTCTTAGAAAGATACAATCTCCCAAGACTGAATCAGGAAGAAATAGAAAATTTGACTAGACCAATTACCAGTACTGAAATTGAATGTGAGATTATAAAACTCCCAACAACAACAAAAAAGTCCAGGACCAAACGGCTTCACAAGCAAATTCTATCTAACATTTAGAGAAGAATTAACACCTATCCTTCTGACATTTTTCCACAAAATTGCAGAGGAAGAAATACTCCCAAACTCATTCTATGAGGCTACCATCACCCTGATATGAAAACCAGGAAAAGATATCACAAAAAGTAAAATTACAGGCTAATATCACTGATAAAAATAGATGTAGAAAGTCTTAAGAAAATGCTAGCAAACCAACTCCAACAATACATTAAAGGGATCATACATCATGATTGAGTGAGATTTATCCCAGGGATGCCAGAATTTTTCAATAACCACAAATCAATCAAAGTGATACACCACATTAACAAACTGAAGAATAAAAACCATATGATTTTCTCAATAGATTCAGAGAAAACTTTTAATAAAGTTCAACATCTATTTACGATTAAAAAAAAAACAACACAAAACTCTTCAAAAAGTGGGCTTACAGGGAACATACCTAAACATAAAAAAGGCCATATATGACAAACTCACAGCTAACATTGTACTCAATGGTGAAAATATGAAAGCATTTCCTCTAAGATCAGGAATAAGACAAGGATGTCCACTCTCACCACTTTTATCCAAAAGAATTTTGGAAGTCCTAGCCACAGCATTCAGAGAAGAAAAAGAAATAAAAGGAATCTAAATTGGAAAAGAAGAAGTAAAATGGTCACTCTTTGCAGACAACAGGAGGCTACATAGAAAACCTTAAAGACCAGAAAATACTAGAGCTCATCAATGAATTCAGTAAAGTTGCTGGATACAAAATTAATAGACAGAAATCTGTTACACTTTTATACACTAACAACAAAATATCAGAAAGAGAAATTAAGGAAACAATCCCATTTAACATCACATCAAAAAGAATAAAATTCCTAGGAATAAACCTACCTGAGGAGGCAAAAGACCTGTACTCCAAAAACTATAAGATGCTGATGAAAGAAAATTGAAGACAACACAGATGGAAAGATATACTGTGTTACTGGATTGGAAGAATAAATATTGTTAAAATGACCATACTACTCAAGGCAATCTACAGATTCAATGTAATCGCTATCAAATTACCAACGGCATTTTTTTTCACAGAAATAGAACAAAAAACTTTAAAATTTGTGTGGAAACACAAAAGATAGCCAAATTAATTTTGAGAAAGAAAAATGGAGCTGGAGTAAAGGAAAGAAAAATGGAGCTGGACTCCCTGACTTCAGACTACACTACAAAGCTTCAGTAATCAAAACAGAATAGTACTAGCACAAAAATAGACACATAGAACAATGGAACAGAATAGAAAACCTGTTATTTCAAAGAAGCAGAGGGAATTCTTTCTATCTCATTTTATGAGGCCAGCATCTCCATAACAACAAAGTCAGGAAATGGACAGTCTAATAAAAGAAGACTACAGAGCACTACCTCTACAGAAAATTACAGAAAAGAAAACCAACATGAACATAAATGCAAAAATCCTCAGTCAAACACTAGCAAATCTAATTCAATAATATATAAAAACAATTATGTATCACAACCAAATGGGATTTATCCTACTTCTAGGCTGGATCAACATTCAAAAAAGCAATTAATATAATTCACATCAACAAGCAAAAGAAGAAAAATCACATCATCATATCAATAGATACAGAAAAAGCATTTGACAAAAATCCAACACCCATTCATAATAAAAATTGTCTGTAAAGGAAAAGAGGAGAACCACCTCAACTTAATAAAGACCATCTATTAATAGAAAAACTCCACAGACATCATACATAAAGGTGAGAAACTCAAGATTTCCTGCTAATATCAGAAACAAGGCAAGAATGTTCTATCTCACCACTGCTTTTCATCATCAGACTGGATGCTCTAGCTAATGTAATAAGACAAGAAAAGGAAATAAAAGGTATACAGGTTGAGAAGGAAGAAATAAAATGACTTTTTTTGCATAGAAAAAGAACATATGTAAAATATCCAAAAGAATCATCTACAAAAACCTCCTGGAGCTCATACGTAATTATATTAAGTTTGCAGGATATAAGGTTAATATACAAAGGTCAGTTGCTTTCCCCTTACACCAGCAATGAAGAAATGGAATTTGAAATTAAAAACACAATGGAATTTACATTAGCACTCCCCAAATTAAAATATTTAGGTATAAATCTAAAAATATGTAGAAGATCTATATGAGTAAAATTACAAAACTCTGTTGAATAAAATCAGAGAGGAAGTAATGGAGAGATATTTCATGTTCACAGATAGGAAGACTAAATATTATCAAGTTATCTGTTCTTCCAAACTTAATCTACAGATTCAAGGCAATCTCACTCAAGATCCCAGCAAGTTATTTCATAGATATTGACAAGCCGATTCTAAAGTTTTTGGAGAGGCAAAGGACCTAAAATATGCAAAACGATACTGAAGGAGAAGATCAAAGTTGAAAGACTGGTGTCCCCCAACTTCAAAAGTTACTACAAAGTTATGGTAATCAAGACAGTGTTGTACTGATTAAAGAATACACAGATAGATAAAGGGAACTGAATAGAGAGCCCAGAAATAGAACCACAAAGTCATTTGAATTTTGACCAAGGAACAAAAGCAATACATACAATGGAACAAAGATAGTCTTCAACAAATGGTGCTGGAACAACTGGACATACACATGCAAGAAAAGGAATCTAGAAACAGGCCTCACACCCTTCACAGAAATTAACTCAAAATGATCACTGACCTAAATGTAAAATGTAAAATTTATAGAGGATAACATAGAAGGAAACTTAGATGACCTTGAATATGGTGACACCTTTTTAGATACAATATCAAAGACATGATTGATGAAAGAAATAATTGATAAGCTGGATTTTAATAAAATTAAAATTTTCTGCTCTGTGAAAGATACTGTCAAGAGAATAAGACAAGCCACATACTAGGAGAAAATATTTGCAAAAGACACTTCTGATAAAAGAATGTTACCAGGGCTTCCCTGGTGGCGCAGTGGTTGAGAGTCCGCCTGCTGATGCAGGGGGCGCGGGTTCGTGCCCCGGTCCGGGAAGATCCCACATGCGTCAGAGCGACTAGGGCCGTGAGCCATGGCCGCTGAGCCTGCGCATCCGGAGCCTGTGTTCCGCAACAGGAGAGGCCACAACAGAGAGAGGTCCGTGTACCGCAAAAAAAAAAAGAATGTTACCCAAAGTATACAAAGAACTCTTAAAACTCAACAACAAGAAAACAAACAGCCCAATTGAGAAATGAACCAAGGTACTTCACAGTCACCTCACCAAAGAAGATACACAGATGGCAAATAAGCATGTGAAAAGGTGTTCCACATCATATGTCATCAGAAAAATGCAAATTAATATAATGAGATACCACTATACTAAGCTCAAAATCAGGAACACTGACACCCAATGCTGGGGAGGATGTGGTGCAACAGAAACTGTCATTCATTGCTGGTGGGAATGCAAAATTGTATAACCACTTTGGAAGACAGTTTGGCAGTTTTTTACAGAACTAAACATCCTCTTATCATAACAATCCAACAATCGAACTCCTTGGAATTTTCCTAAATACCATGGAGCATGTGGATGTTTATAGCAGGTTAAATCATAATTGCCAAATCTTGGAAGTAATCAAGATGTGCTTCAGTAGGTGAATGGATAAACAGACTCTGGTACAACCAGTCAATGGAATACTATTCAGTGCTTAAAAGATAGCCAAGAGATGGAAACAACCTAAGTGTCCATCATCGGATGAATGAATGGATAAAGAAGATGTGGCACATATATACAATGGAATATTACTCAGCCATAAAAAGAAATGAAATGGAGTTATTTGTAGTGAGGTGGATGGACCTAGAGTCTGTCATACAGAGTGAAGTAAGTCAGAAAGAGAAAGACAAATACTGTATGCTAACACATATATATGGAATCTAAGAAAAAAAGAAATGTCGTGAAGAA
>RJWK010058522.1:0-13839 GCA_004363435.1 Platanista minor
CACATAACATTGAGCAGAGTTCCCTGTGCTATACAGTAGGTCCTTGTTGGTTATACTTTTTAAATATAGCAATGTGTACATGTCAATCCCAAACTCCGTAACTACCCCTTCCTTCCACGACGTTTCTCCTCAATAGCCTCAGATCCCGTTTTACCTCTTTACGTGTTTCTGCTTCCAATGTCAAACACTGGACTGTTTCTCAGAAGATGCTCTAGGAGCACTGAAAGGTCCTAGGAATTCACCTCCCCCCACTCTACCTCACCCAGGGGGAACAGATGAGTGCAGGAGTATGAAAGACCAGCCCCCTTACCCTCTGCTGTCAGGATGATTCTGAGGCATAACTTACATTTCAGAGTTCCCAGGTAAGCACAGGCTGAAGCTACTCTCTATGGGAGTTGGCCTGAGATTCATCCTTGCTTGGATGTCTTCTCTTTCCTGTCCTGCTTTCCACATCCCCTTCTTGGTTTCCCCCAAGAGTACTTTCTTAATAAATCACTTGCACATGAATCCTCATCTGATGGTCTGCTTCTAGGAAACCTAATCTAAAACACAAGGTAAAGCGTTAAAGGTGCTGGATCATTTTCAGTGGCTTCACACATACGATCAAAAAGAGTATTTGGACAAGTATGAATGACTTAGCTAGCAGCTATCACCACTACTGTGGGAAACAAACAAACAAACGAAAATGTGTATTTCTGTTGCTAGGGGTACATTCATGTACATAAATTTAGCTTTTGTGATGTGGATATCTACAATTTGTTCAAAAAGTGCATGCATTTGTATCTTGTATATTATCAAATTAAGATTCATAAAAGCAGTCTTCTAATTGGATCTTTTAAGATAAAGGGAATACAGTTAAGTTAATATGGGCAACGAAAGTGCTCAGCGACACCTCAGCACTGGGTAACCCACAGGCACTTAGAGCCTTTCCAAATACAAGATATCATGGATTCTAAAGCACTGAAGAGTTACATCTTTTGGGGGCCCAAAAATATTGCATGTAATTGTTCTGAACAAGGGTACTGGTTGCTGAACCACAGGGAAAACTGTGCGGGCCTTTGGGTATGGGGAGGCAGAAGGACTGCAGAAGAAGCAACTGGCAAAAGATTAGCTGATTTAGTTTTGATTTTACTAATTGTAAACATCTGTGATTCTCTTCTATAATCCTAATTAATAAATTAACACAGAAGTTTATGTTGCACAGTATGTTTTACAATAATATTAAAGTATGTAAATATGAGACTTATTTGTGTGTTGCAGAATTACTAGGTTTTGTATGAGTAATTAACACAGAAAGATAGAATTTTTTTTAAATAGGTTTCTAAGTTAAAATATCGCCTTTGATAAATACAAAAATCAGGAACTAGAGATGCTAAAGTAAAATTCTACAAATTTTACCCTCTCGGAGCACTGCAGACTCCTCTGAGACCCGGTGGCTTTACTCACAGTTACAATTGTACATTTATTTTTGTGCTTATTTGATTAATGGCTGTCTCCTACACTAAACTATAGATCTGTGAGGGCTACTTTTGATCATTGTTGTATCTCCAGCATCAAATGCAATACCTAACACATAATAGGTACTCAAAAAAATTTTGTTGACCAAAAAAAATTCATGAATATATAAATACAGAATAATTTATATTAAATTTCAAATAATAAGATCTTTACCATCTAAAGTACATGGTGCAAGTATTCTTATTCACTACTCTGTAAATTATAGAAAATGGATAATACAAATGATTCTTGTCCTTAGAAATGCAAATAAATTATATCCAGTAGAATGCAGTTGATTATTGCTCTATGCATAGATCAGTTTTGCATAATTTGTAAATGTATTTTAGCTTTCCATACTGCCCACATGTATGTGGTTCTTTGAATTCTCCTTTGAAATGCATATAACATTCTACTGGTTCCCTCATTAATCAATGCATTAAATTAGATATTTGATATGTGTTTATATTTGTATGAGTCATGACTTTACGTTCTTTTAGAAAATATGCTTTAATACCTTAAAAACATCTTAAATAATACTAATATCTTATTTATGTAGACAAGGATGTATTGAGAATGAACTACATGAACACTGTGCTATGCCTGAGCAGGAACTGAATACACATCTTTAAAGAATTTTACTAGTCAAGCTGCAAAGAGATTACTAAAAAAACTATTCTTACATATTTTGCTTTTTATCACTATTGTTAGTTCATGTAACAAAGTACTAGCACTTCACTGTATCATTCAGATCCTTCCCCAGCTTCTTAGGATTTGCATACTAGGAAAATATTTTACAGAAACCAAAATGTCCTGGTTTGCAGTTAAAGTCATTCTTTTATTTTCTGTTTTCTTTTGTTGTTGTTATTTTGTTCCATTTTATGTGCTTTATAACCGAAGAATTACTCAAAGTTGGAAAAAGAGACAGCTCAAGCACTGGAATTTCAACTCCATACATGTTTTGAAGAGTGCAAGAGTTTGTATTACGGGGGCGGGGGGGGGGGCGGGTACTAAATTACACACGATTTTTTTCAAACAAATGCCAAGAACTATATCTGCTAATAAGTTTTACCCAGTTTGGAAACCAAACTCAGCCACATAGTATGAGAATACCAGATATACGACAATAAATATTTTTGGCATAGTTTCAAAGCTACATAATGCCAGACATAGACATGTAAAAGTAATGACAAAAACTACAAAGATTATAAAAGAAATAAAGTCACAGTTCGTAATTCATATGATTATGTTCAATAGCAGGTTTAGACAGCTTTTCACATAATAAGATCCACATGTAAAAGCATCAGCTTATTTTACTCAGAAAAAGATAACAAATATTTAAATGGCTTTTAAAAGTAAAATTTTATTGAGAGGTTGTAAATGTATTTTTGTAAGCTGAAGGAGAGTAACTTAAATTGTCTTTTTGTTTCTATTTAGATACCCAACTTCTGCTTCCCTTTTTGTCACAGAGAAAGGTTAAATAAGAAAAGAAAATGCGGTTTCAAAGATTGGGCCATCTCTGAATTACTGTCACTGTAGTCTGTATATTAAAACTGGAAAACACCATTCCCCTAAAATTAAATAAATTGTGCATTGCATTTAGAGAAAGGATGAAGGAAATATAGTTGTCAGATGTTCAAACCCTGATTTGACTACTGGGTACAGATTGTGGGGCTCAAAGCCAAAGTTAATAAAATAGTCCGAAGCAATTCCATTATATCCTCCATTGCAAGGTATCTCAGGCTGGGTTTGTTTGTTTGTTTGTTTGTTTAATTTATTTACTTTTGGCTGCGTTGGGTCTTCGTTGCTGCGCGTGGGCTTTCTCTAGTTGCAGAGAGCGGGGGCTACTCTTCCTTGCTGTGAGCGGGCTGCTCATCGCAGTGGTTTCTCTTGTTGCGGAGCACAGGCTCTAGGCACGTGGGCTTCAGTAGTTGTGGCACGTGGGCTCAGTAGTTGTGGTTCGAGAGCTCCAGAGTACAGGCTCAGTAGTTGTGGTACACGGGCTTAGTTGCTCTGCAGCATGTGGGATCTTCCCGGACCGGGGCTCGAACCTGTGTTCCCTGCATTGTCAAGCGGATTCTTAACCACTGTGCCAACAGGGAAGTCCCTCAGGATAGTTTTTAAGTGCAGGTATTCTAGCAACATTTTGTGCTACTTGGAATATTTTATTTTGGACCTAAAGACCTCAAACTAAATTACGTTTGTGATAGGTTTGATTTCCAGAGATAAAAGAAGCATACTTTTGTGTTTTCCTTCTGCTTAATTTATAGATTAGAAATGATCAGCCATCAGGGTGGGCTAATGAAAAGCAAGACTAAAGGGAAATGCTAGTGAAAGAAGGATGGAAGAAACTGTAGAATCTGAGATAAACTGTCAGTCCCTTAGGCAAGATAAGCCAGAACACCACAGTGCCAAGAACAACTAGCTCAGATTTCAGTTCTCAGTCACAAGCAACACTGCGAATTGAGGTTTAGTTTTTAAAAAAGGAATTTTACCAGGATGGAAAATAACAATTTAGTAGGTGAACTGAAAATAGTCACATTTTAAGGTTGCATAGTAAGTGCAATAAAATATTTGTTAGTACTATATGTGTATATTGTATTGATTTTTTATTTTGTTGGATAAAATATATAAAATATTTTTGTTTCTGATCAACCCAGTGAAAACATAACGTAGGATAAGTTATGTGGCATCTCTATCAACTATTATAAAAGGGAAAAATAATGTTTTGCAAACACATATTTTCCTTAGTTCCAAGTTTTGCAAGAAATTTTTAAATACCCCTCTAGTGATGCACTATTTGTATTGAACACATGTGTAATGCACTGGTGGGAATATGCACTCTTACTTAGATGTGGGTGAAAACGTTTGTTAGAAAAAGACACTTTCAGATTGAGTTCTATCCCCATTTACACATGGATCCCTTTAATGGATGTTGAGAGTCTCGATTTAGAACTTTTAATAGGCTCGTTTACATTTTGCAAATCTCTACCTTTGAAATAAAAATGTAGTGATCCACCCATCTGCAGACAATTAGGACCAGCAGCCAAGTATAAAAGGGTGGAGAACTTTTAATAGGTGTTTATAGATTGGAAGCACCGACCCCCTTTTAAATGAAAGAGGCCTAAGAAGAAATAGTAAGTGTTAAGTATAACAATGAAATTCATTTAACCCCCCCAAGCAGAAGATCTGTTATCAAAGAATTGACAGAAGTCTACACCTTCTAACTTAAGGTTCTTAGCTTGAGTACTTAGCAAATGTACTTAGAAAGAAATATCTTATTTAGAAGTGTTTTGATTATAAATTCTTAGCTGCTTTAAGGTCAAAACACAAGCCCACAGGAAGACCAACAGTAAGGTAAGTGATATAAAACAAATATTTCCATAAAATCTTTGCCCTAGCAAAAAGGGAAATTCTTAGTAGGTTCAAGGTGGGAATTTAGGGAATAGTATTTTTTTACAGAAAATACTGGTTAGGCGTTTTATATAGGGGGTTCTGCATTTGTGAAGGGATAATTTGCTCTAAAATATGTGGGCAACCAGCCTAAATTCTCTAATTGAGTAGTTTGCTCATAACCCCAGGCCATTAGGTGAATGTAAACTGTTACAGGCTTAGTAAGAAAATAGTCCCATTAGGATTTTTGTATTTGTATTTGTATGCGGTTGTGGGTTAGAGTAACTGTTTCCAAAATCATGGATTAATGAAAAGCTCTTTTTTCTGAGTTTGCAAATACCAGCTTTGAAATGCTCAAACTCAAATTAAGCCAAGGATTACTTTGTTGTGGTGGTGGTGGTTTTACAGTAAAATTTTTTTTACAAGATCAAGTCCCAGCTATAAGCTCCATTGTAAGTTATCTAAGGAAAGTTAGAGATATTTAATTGACTGGTCGTTAATAAAGGAAAGCAGCCAAATTTTCTTTGATACTGTCATTCAAATACTTTGCTCACATCCTAAAATTCCCCTCATTGGCCACTGCCAAGGAACCTGATGCACAGAAAATGAGTATGACTTTTAAAAACTAAAGACTAGTGCACAAATTCAAGAAATGTTGTGTGCATGTGTTTCATTTAGTACATGTGCGGCCGGTAAGCTCGTATTTCTGTGAAGGAGAAGACAACTTTATGTGCTGCTTCTTGCATCCAGTCTTGGGCTCCTCTCATAATGGATCCCTTCAGTTAAACAGTCTACTTCCTTTCCTGTTGCGTGATTCCTGTTAACTCATCTCATTGTTTCTTACCAGGCATAGTATACTTGTACAGCAGGGCAAGGCAGGAACCCAAAATAGACTATGTAATAATCCTTTCAATCAGTAACTGAAAAATGCAGAAGAAATTCAGTCAAAGGAGGAAAATATCTGACCAAATATATTAGATAAATTATATAGACATTCAAATTGAGATAATCCATGTCTTTTCCATGTCTCCATTTTCCCACTGTAATTGGCTCTAGTACTAAGAAGGTTGTGGATACTAGTATTATATCAAACCTTCTTTTAAAAACTGAGTTACATAAGACCTTTTCTTCACAATTAAATAAATAACAAAATCACATTTAGAGTCCAATACCAATCTCTTAGGGCACCTGGGGCAGTGCTAGGTGTTTTCATAGGTTGCTTAACCTTTCACTCTGTCAAGTTTCCTTTTTTCCACTTAAGAATTTCCTATTTCAAATCATTATAACAGTACAGCAATACCATAAATATATATTTGCCTAAACCATTTAGTTGAGAAAATCAGAATGATGTGATATGGGAGGAAATATAAATATAAAAAGAAATTCTAAAAAGAAGATACTAAAGCAGAATTGTTCTGAAATGACTTGCTGTAAGAAGTGAAAAATTAAACTCATATACACAGGAGGATGTGAAGAAAGAAGGGATTTTTAAGAGGGCCCTGCTCTACCGTGAAAAGTATGTGGAAACTCCATACCTTGAAAGAATGTACTAAAGATTTCTAGAATAGTTGGATAGTTTTGAATAGCTTTCTTAAAAACTTTCTAAGAGATATAACAAAGAGATTGTATTTATTATCTTCTTTGGATTGAGACTGAAGCTTGAATACTTGCATAATAAATTTTGGACAAGCTGAGAGACGAGATTTGCTGAAAGAACCGACGATAAAGGAAATACAAATTGACTCTAGTAACAACGAAATGGAGAGAAAGGACTTATCTTCAAAATTCTTCCCTTAATTTATCATTTTCAAAAGTAATAAAATAATACTATAGAGAGGAAAGGTAGTGATTCATCAGATTTTTTCACATACCAGTTTACCAATATTTTTAATACTAGCATAGCTATGAATTGTGTTAAGAGCAAAGTGAAAATATGTATGTAGATATCTTCATGGAGAACAATCCCACTTGGAGTGCCCAAAAGACAGTAGAATGTTAATGAGGGCTGAGACCTAACGAAGAAAAAAAAAAAATCCATAAATATAACTATAAAATTAGAAACTATCTGCATACAAAGATGCTTCAAGAGCATCCTAGATGATTTTTTAGAAGGGATATATGTGGAATTTTAAAAGGAATAAATGCCCCATCCTTCTTAGTTTCATCTTGCACATAGAATACTTTTAACAAAATTTTTTTAGACGAATTAGAAAGAAAGAAGAAAAGCAAGCCTATTACGATGCAATATCTATTTTGTGAGAAAGAAAATACTTTAAGTCTAAATATTTGCTCTTTCAAGTTTATTAAAATATGGTTTAAAATAAGTTCCTGGTAGCTAACTGTTGAAGCCAGGTGAGGGGGTTTCATTTTCTCTCTTATATAGGTTTGAAATATTCCATAATAAATATTTAAAAAATGAAAAAGTGTATTCTTTAGGGTCTGTAGAGTAGATAAAGTGGCATTTTCAAAATTCATAGTTAGTAATCAAAACTTGGAGATTACTGTGGAATTTCGCCTCTAGGAAAGACTTGTTTGGGGGAAGGGATAACAACATGGGGTCTGCTCTGTCCAGTGACGGTGAAACAAGTAGGTGGAATGACGCAGAAAGGGAAGTCAGAGGGAGGGGCAAGGCAGCCGTTTTAAGCCTGGTGGGTATTTCAATGTTACAGGACTTTGTTCTTCTGAGGCTTCACCACCTCATTAACCTATGCGTCATTCTGAAGTCTTTTGCCGTGCTCTCATGATGAGAGACTCGCTCGCTAACAGCACAGCATTTTAAATACAAGCTCTTCCCTGGCGTCGCGGTGAATTAATTTTCAATTAGCTTTCATTAATGAACTTCATTTTTATGGGTCTAATTGCTGTCCCAGTTTCAGGAAATTCAGCAAGTACTTTGGTGGTGTGCGAGGGGGCAGCTGTAGGAGTCAGGAATATCCTGGGCCCTTTGCAGAAGACCTTACTTCAGTCATCAACCAAAACAAAATTTATGTCTAAATTATAAATCAAAAGTGTACCAGTAGAATCCATGAATATTTTCTGGGGTCTGTAGAGGTAAGTTTTATTGCTAGCTTCACCCGATGTTTATTTTGTATCCCAAAACCAGACTCAAGAAGGGAAAAAACTGAATTTAAATAGAAAAATGCTCTGGGCTCTGGCACTCATCTTTCTATACCTTCACTGCCTCTCATGGAAAAACGTTTAGTCCAGATTGTCTAGATCCAAATAATATGCGCCTATAATAGGTGGCAAATGATCGCAAATAAATCTAACACAGGAAGACAAACTACATAGTAAAACCAACGTTCTTGGGTTGCTAATGAAGGACGAATAGCCTGGATAACACGCCCACGCACCAAAACTCTAGCAGCTTCTCAGGAAGAGTGTGATACTCTTGTGCCCAAAGACCGTAAGGATTCTGTGCTCTTTCCACTTCTATTAAAAAAACCGGCAAGGGAGAGCCGTGATCTACTCCCACCCTGTAGCCTAAGACTTTGCCTTAATAAAATTTAATAAACATTTTTCTTTCTCATGATTTTTCCATGAAAATGCTAAGTCTGTTGATAAATTAATCCTTTGATGTTTGCTCTTAAGGAGGCACACGTTTTTTAAAGTACACTGGGATTTTAGAATTATAAAAATGTATTAATTCCATCTTGTTTCTTTGACTCAGAATAAATAAATCCTATATCTTAGTTAATGGAGTTAATTCTTCCCTTCACACATAAATGATTAAGCATTCTTTTAGTAGGCATTTATTGAGTGCTAATTTATTCATAATACCAAGATCTTCAGGATCATAATCTAAAAAACAAATACGAAAACCTAGAAGATGTTCCAGTGAAAATATAAAGTAGTTGAGACGACAAAAGAGGAGTGTATGAAACTGTAGAACAGTGACAGTGACTGATGAATCAGTGTAAAATAATGCAGTAGAAATTTTAAGGGAAGTACCCAAGGAAGATGATGTAAAACTTAATTGCTGTTTTATTATTTTTATTTACTTTCTTCATCACAAGCAGTTTCTCTGCATTACTGACCATTTTGTTGTGAAAACAAACTCAGATTTTAATTCTTTTTAAATGAGTAGTCTCTTATAGACAGAAGCATTTCCTAACATTTAGTTCCTTACCACAGGAGGGTGTAAGGATAAAAATGAGGATCTTGTGTAATGATGTAAAGAAAATGACTCCCCCCAAAATCAGCAAGAAACTAGAAATGTGAAAAACTTTATAATGTAAGTCACTTTGAAAGATCTGGAACATCACAGTACAGATTAGAATCGAATCCTGGAAAATATAAAAGGAACAATAGATCATAAAACTGAATTAATGACGTACAGGAACAAAACTAACCCTCAGAAGAAACAGGTGGCCCATCTGTTAATGCAATTAATAAAAGACAATTTGTCAAAGCCCTGAGAGGTGTTTAATCTTTAATAAATTTATACATTTTTAACAAAATATTGTCTAACTATGTAATTGGTTATGAACTTAAGATCTGGAGTCTGATGATAGCATAATAGAAAGAGCTCAGATTTTAGACCAGACGACCTGAATTAATACCATTTCTGACATTTATGACAGGTTCTTGGGCAAGTTTCTTTGCTTCTCTGAGTCTCAGTTTCATTATTGGTAAAGTACAAATAATAATATTGCCGACATTATAAGGTTTTTGTGAGGATTAAATGGGATAACTCACGTAAAATGTTTTGCACATGGTAAGCACTCAATAAAAATGAACTATTGCTATGATATATACTCAGCTAAACATTTGGAACCAAGCAAGATTCTCTAGGCAGATAAGGAGTTATCTTACAAAATCATCTCATTAGTGGAGTCTATAGAATATTTTTATTAAAAAACACTAATAAATTGGGAGACATAACCAAATGAGAATTATGTGACTGCCATTACTTAGGCTGCCTGATGGTCAATTAAAAAAATTGATGAGATGTCATCAGTTTCCAAATCTCAACTTCTGGCACAAAAAATCTAGTATTTAATATTATTTTGCCTTCACAATTCCACAGAAACACCAGATTATTGGGTTCTACCTTTTGTCCTAAACTCCAGGTTAAATCAACAATAATGTACATGTCCTGTGTCTTCCCATGAATAAAACATAAGTGGATATATGTGGTTTTATTAGGTCAGCTGGGAAAATAAACTCCCCTGCAGCCATCTACCTGTTTTCTACATATTCCAATATGGAAAACGTCAAATTTCTTTAAAAGAACCACTGTGAAACTGGCCTCTGAGTACATTTTTCTAAACTCAACATAATAATGCTTTTTTAACATAATACATTTTTTAAAAAAACATTAAAGGACTTTTTCAGAATTCTCTAATCTGAGTCACAATGTTCTCATAAGATGAATGATTTTTACTACTTTATTATTATTATTATTTTTTACGGTATGCAGGCCTCTCACTGTTGTGGCCTCTCCCGTTACGGAACACAGGCTCCGGACGCGCAAGCTCAGCGGCCATGGCTCACGGGCCCAGCCGCTCCGCGGCATGTGGGATCTTCCCAGACCGGGGCACGAACCCGTGTCCCCTGCATCGGCAGGCGGACTCTCAACCACTGCGCCACCAGGAAAGCCCAATTTTTACTACTTTTTAAAGAAATAGCCATACTTAGTAGCTGAAAGTCAAACATTAATACCAGAAAATAGCAATGAGAGAGAATGGAGAAAAATTATAATTCTGACTCTGCAAGGTACTTCATTTTAGGTGTAAATAAACTTATTTACAAAACAGAAATAGAGTGACAGATGTAAAAAACAAAGTTATGGTTACCAGGGGGCAAAGTGGGAGGGAGGGATAAATTGGGAGATTGGGATTGACGTATACACAACACTATATATAAAATAGATAACTAATAAGGACCTACTGTATAGCACAGGAAACTCTACTTAATACTCTGTAATGACCTATATGGGAAAAGAATCTAAACACGAGTGGATATATGTATATGTATAACTGATTCACTTTGCTGTACACCTGAAACTAAGACAACATTGTAAGTCAACTATACTCCAATAAAAATTTTTTTTTAAAGGCCAAAAAAAATAAGCCATTTTACCTACACTACAATAATAGAATATTATTGCCGCCATTCTAGCCTAATATTAATTGTTTTGTTTTCTTTTTTTGAAACAGTAATACATGGACATAGTTTCAAAAATTGAAAAGTTCAAAAGGATATGCTCCCTCACTGATCTCCCAATTAAACTTATTTCTTAAATTGGGGCATTATGCTGTCATGCACATTATAAATGTAATTTTCCATTGATTTTCCTGACAGATAAAAACTTTTATTTCTGACTTAATATATGTAGTATATATATATATATATATATTATATTTTATTTTATATTTTAACATTAGTTGATAATGTAGTATATTAAATCAGAAGTAAATTAACAAATAGGACTTAATTACTGCAACTCTTTCATGACTTTTAGTTTTGAAGAAAACATCTAACATAAGAAGTAGTCTATTGTACTGTAAAAAGACCATTAAGAAAAGTTTTAAAAACCATTTTACTTAAGGTTTTATTTATATGAAGTCAAAAGGAGAATTGAAGCAAATACCATAAGCTCCTATCTAGCCAGACCAAAATAATCAGAGTTCTTTGTAGTCATAGGCAATAATTCATGTTCCTAGAGATGGCCCTACAACTCCACAAGATGAAAGTGCCTTCTGAAGCACAAAGCAGTACAGTTATGTTTGACTTAGTATTAAAGTCATCTTATTATTTCCTTGAAATGTATGATCCAGGATTAAAAGTTTCATATGTGTGGCAATGTCTTCGTTACTCAGAATATTAAATTAATCATAATATTTCATTAACCTCAAGTTCTTTTAAAAAGGAATTTCCTTTAAGTTTAATGTGGAGAGAAGGGAAGACAATCTTCGCCTACGCCATGTTATGAGTAAGACCTCTCTGTTTGTCCTTATTCTTGAGTTCAGTAGTATTAATATTGCCTTAAAGTGTGCTAAGCAATTTCATCTTTTTTTTTCAGTTTTTCCTAATAAATAAATTACATATACAATCAAACATTCAGATGTTTTCTTAATAGATTTTGATTCCATGAACACATTTTAAATGCATATAAATGCATTTTAAATGATTAAAGCGCAGCTCTTCAGATATTTTCTATAAGGAAAAGTACTTTCTGTAAATACAGTTTATTGTACTAAGATATCTTAAATGTACATTTAACATTTATGGTACTCAGTTTTACAAGTTAATGATTTAATGCCATTTACTGGTTTTTTTTACATAATTTAACTCATTTCTTCAGAGGTAGTTACTTCTATTTTTTACATCCATTTTAATAATTATGCATTGTACATGGTTTGAATAACCACCTTAAAACCTCTCTCCCTGAATCTAATTTAGAAGATAAATTATTAACACAGAAAACCGTTTCTAAAGTTTCCTATGGAAAAATTTTAAAATATTTTATGTATGCTTTGCTTCAAGTTTTAAAAATGTTTGGAGCAGACTAAATTGTTCCATTATTAACCATTAAATTTTTATATTTATATGCATAACATCAGAATACTTCTATTTTGACAGACACAAATGAAAGGAAGCAAGGAAATGCACAATTACACCAGAAAGATACTGTGTCATCCAACACTCAAACACCGCAGGGTACACTAAGAGAGCCATTAAAACAGCATTCTGCTGTGTTCCAATGACACAAGGTAGGCTTCCAAAATTAACAGAGTATTTTGCTGCCTACTGGCTTATATCACAATCTTAATAGTTTGCGGGGGGGGCGTGTATTTTGTTTTTGCAGAGTTGGGCATTTAAAATGTCTTCAGTGTTTTGATAAGTACTTTTGAGAGTTTATGAAGCATTAGTCTCTTTAGGTATGTGATTCTGGTTGAGAAAACAAAAATCACACTTCTGTTTTCTTTACAGTTCTCTCCTCCACTCCGTGCCTCTCTCTCCTCCTTGTACATTGGGGTAGTCTCTCTGTTCTCTTCCCCTCAGCCAAACTGCATTTTTTTTAAAGAAATTTAAAAAATAGATTAGGAAAGATACAGATTTGCTCAGTTGTGCTATCTGTTTCTCATGCCTTACCTAATAGGTTGTGAGTTCCCCTTGACCTTTCACACATGCACCAGCATCTCCAATTTTGTTCAAGACATACAGGGTTAGCTCTGCCTCAGCACACCCTTGACACCCATGACGGGAGTCACTCTTACTTAACTTCAGCTTGGTAAAATATTCAGTTTATGCCGCAGAATGTGTTCACTATATAAATCAGATTTCAATAGGATTACAAAAAAAAATGTATTTCTAAGCCATAAGGAAAAGTGTAGAATCTCATCTCATACTACACATAGTCAGGTCACTCTGTGGCACTGACTGTTTTCAAAATGAAATGAAGGTTTTCAGAGTCATATAAACTCAACCTCCATGTGCAAGTATACACTTTCTAAATATTAATTAGGAGACTCTGTGTCTTCGATAAACTGTAGTAGGGTCTCCTCCTCCAAATTTCCAACCACTGCCAACTGGATCTGAAGCATCCATTGGCCATTTGTTCTGCCAGGTGTCAAATTTCTTTCTTTTTTTTTTTTTTTAACATCTTTATTGGAGTATAATTGCTTTACAATGGTGTTACTTTCTGCTTTATAACAAAGTGAATCAATTATACATATACATGTGTTTCCATATCTCCTCCCTCATGCGTCTCCCTCCCTCCCACCCTCCCCATCCCACCCATCCAGGTGATCACAAAGCACTGAGCTGATCTCCCTGTGCTATGTGGCTGCTTCCCACTAGCTATCTATTTTACGTTTAGTAGTGTACATATGCCCATGCTACTCTCTCACTCTATCACAGCTTACCCTTACCCCTCCCCATATCCTCAAGTCCATTCTCTAGTAGGTCTGTGTCTTTATTCCTGTCCTGCCACCAGGCCCTTCA
>RJWK010058523.1:0-13838 GCA_004363435.1 Platanista minor
CAGATAACAAGGGGCCGTGGTGATAAGAAGGGTGGAGTCCATTGTGCTACAGTTCACTTTTTCACTAATTCATCCATTCATTAATTCAACCAATATTTATTACTTATTCAATAAATATTTACGAGTTGATTACTCATTCTATTTTTGTTAGTTTCTGAATCTGGTCTGAATAGTCAGATTGTCAGCACTGTGATAGTGGTGAAAACAAAAGGCGGCGGATTTGGAATCGAGCAATTACTAGCCAGTCACACAGAGGTGTGTGGAGTTTGGCTTCCTTTTCCATAAAACGTCTATCCCATAGAGTTGCTACGTGGATCTTCGGAGATTATATGATATCAGTAAACATTCTTGGAATATGTTGCATGTAGTTCTATTTTAAATGCTTGGCACCAGCTGAACATGTTCCAACAGAGAGTGCCATGTGGAGGAAGAAAAGATCACTACAACCTTTCCTCACAGGCCAGTTAGCATGGAAATTAATGTTCTGCTTTATGATGAGGTAGTTTCCAAGGAAACACTGAAAATAAAAGCAGAGGGTACCTGAATTTTTTATCTTTTCCCTACCTTGTGACTTCTACAGAAAACAAGAAGTAAAAGGAAAAAGACAAGAAAAAAAGATTATAACAATGAAGTTTATTCTTATAGCCTGATTAAAAAGTGTATTTTTTTTCTCATCAAACAGTGCCACCTGAAGGACTCAATTCCTAATCTTTCATCAAATGTCAAAATCCTGGTAAACTGTCTTTTAAAATAACACTATGTACTTGCCTAAATCCGTTAACTACAACAGTATTAGAGAAATTACCATTAGAAAGAATATTTTTCAGAAATGTACTATGTACCAAAAGGGAGGAGAGTACTACAAATCACAGGATTATTGTGAGGCTTAAACAAAATAATGCACAGAATAATTAGTACTCAATGAATTCTGTTGAATCAGAATGTGTTACGACTTGAAGCAGCCTTCATGAAAATAAGGGTTGGTTCATATGGACTCTTAGCTATGCTAAATCCCATCTCTCCACAGTTCAATATATACTGATTAGAGACTAATTAATGACTTTCCCAAAGATCTCACACATTCTTTGCAACACATGACTAAAAATCAAAAAAACTTAGGAGGAGAAAAATTATAGCACTATTTATACAATTTCATAAATGACACGAGTAAAGGAATAAACGTGAATAAGTTAGAAGCGTACATTTGCACAATGGCAGAAACTTTAGACAGTCATATTCTCCAACCCCACATTCTATAGGTGACAAAAACTGAAGCCAACAGGTTCAAGATCCCGTGACAGTTGTCTTGGGAGTTATATGATATTTTTGGAGCTAATTAACTAGAACTAAAATAACCCAAGTTTAGAAGACACAGCCTTTCTTTTGTCAGGTCAATTAAAAATTAGACAGTGGGCAAAGAAGTTTCCTTAACACCAAATGCTATCTCTGAATGTTACCCAGAACATTTACTCAAGTCCACTAGTTTGCAATCTGTACACCAGGAAACAAGATTTAAAAATCTCTCTCTACACACTTTTGTAACCACAACACAGAGCCATACGTGTGAAATACAGGAAACTTGTGTGGGAGAGGGGAGAAGATACTATGAACTGAGCTTGTTCAGATTAACAGAATTCTCTTTAAGGAATAAGCTAGGTAAGGCATATCGGTTGAATTAAATTATACAACATTTAAGCAAGCAAATGTCTGTTAATCTAGGCTTTACCCTGTAAATTTTTGGTCATACTACATATGTTAAGTAATAACCATCAGAATGATTCCCAACTACAGACTTAAGACAGAAAGTTTATTAGGATACTATTTACAGACCAAAATTTTTTTTCTTCTTGCAAGTAGCTTGTTTTCTTTTTTTTTCAATTGAAGTATAGTTGATTTACAACATTATATTAGTTTCAGGTGTACAGCATAGTGATTTAATATTTTTATAGGTTATTCTCCATTTAAAGTTATTACAAAATAATGGCTATATTTTCCTGTGCTGTACAATATATCCTTGTTGCTAATCCATTTTATTATGTATATTTTTATTAATATAAGCATCTTTACAACTATGTTATAGTAGATAAGAAATATTCTCTTGAGAAAATTGAAGTAAAATTTGATAGTCATTGAATATGAAAAATTAAAATACATTTTGTGGGCTTATTTTTATAAAATTCTTGAAATTTAAAATGAGAGTTAGGGGGGACTTCCCTGGTGGTCCAGTGGTTAAGACTTCGCCTTCCAATGCAGGGGGTGCGGGTTCGATCCCTGGTTGGGGAGCTAAGATCCCACATGCCTCGGGGCCAAAAACAAAACAAAACAAAACATAAAACAGAAGCAGTATGGTAACCAATTCAACAAAGACTTTCAAAATGGTCCACATCAAAAAAATAAATAAAATGAGAGTTAGGAAAGGATGTGACACTTTAACAAAGCTCTAAATTAAATAGCTGAATCAGAGATCCGTTAAAAACCACTTTAGCAATAAGATAAATCTTTTTCGCACAATCCCGTAATTACTGATAATTCACCATACTTGAGGAGGATATTCAACTTCCATTTAATCAATAACTTCAGCAGGAATTATAACAGTTGTTTTAGACTACAGCAGTTGTTTAGAGCTCAGGCCCTTCTTGACAAACACTGAACTTGATTTTCTGAATTCTGCTTTAAAGAATATCTGATTGGAAGTCCGGATGTCACACACACATTCTTATGAAGTTTGGACTGTGGCCTCCAGCTCCTTAGATACTAATGTGGTATCATGAAAAAAATGTCATTAAGGCTTTGAATTCCGCCAGACCCTACAGAGTCTCAGTAACTCCCCCAGACCCCCTGGGGAACTGAATTGACAGTTCCATAACAGCCTTATGGATATACATACCTCATATAACGTTGTCTATAAGGGCAAATCGTTTACAGTCTGAATAACTGTCTTAGACATGAACCTCTGGAACACAACCATCTATAAGAAGTAACTGCCATCCTTAAAGTTTTTTCAACTAACACTGAAGTAAGTAACGAGTTGACTGCCAGTAAAGGAAAACTGCCATGGAGCTTACATTTTATGAATTATTTGAGAATGAAAATTTATTAGAGAATCAACACACAGAGAGTTAAATGATCTTAGTACCGCCTCAGAATTTTATAGATAAGAACCCTAAGGCAGATGGAGGTTAAGAGATTTCCCAAAAGTCATAGGGCTTCACACCTGGGTCTTCAGATCCTGTCCAATGTTCCTCCTAATACTGCATGAAACTTTTGAGAGACTTCTCACAGCCCAACTATGTCTTTTAGAATGCTACCTGTCAGAGGATTTTAGTGATTAGGTCTGGCACTACGTGCAACTGTAATTAGGCAGTAACCCTGCCTGTCTGTCTGTCCTCCAGGCAATATATCCTGCCACCCTAGTCTTCTCTAGGTTCATGTTATCTTTTTCCATGTTTCCCCATTTCTCATTTACATCAAGAAGTGACCTGAAAAAAAGAAAATTCTGCTCCTCCTTGAAAGTATTTACATTTTAACGAGAAGTAACACCTTCAGCTCTAACCAGGATTGCAACATAAGAGGGGTAAAAGTTGGCTCTGACCTAGGTGTTCCATATTAAAAATACAGGACTATAGGCGGCCATCAAGCAAGCCACCGAGGATAAGAAAATAACTACAGTGTGATGGGGTGCACCGTGGGAGGGGGGCAGGGGGCTGGTCATTTTGGTTTGCTGGGTCATACTCCTTTCTTTGGTATGTTATTTGGTATATTCTAAGCTGACTGAGTTTTCTTCACACTGATGCTTGAGTGGAGAGAAGGTGAAAGGATTCTTTTCTCTTTAGGTTTGGCTTTTCGTATAAACTCTAAAGGGACTTGACAGTACAGAATGTTTGATGCAGTCAATTCCAAAGGGTCTAGGGTGGGATGGGGAGAAAGACTGTGTCCAACTGGACTCTGCCAGAAATGAATGCACAAATAAAGAATGCCCAGGAACCTCTGGAAAGTAGATTGCTACCTAAGTTCTAGTCCCTTCCTAAAACCACTTAATAGGGTTCTATTACATAAACAGTAGGATTTTTATTCTCTTTACCTTGTCAGTTAACAATTCAATGAAATAAATATACGTGCACTGCTTTCTGTCTCTGTTGCCAATGGCTTCTCAGCTGGCTGTAGCTTTCAACAAATTTCCCTAACCAAAACAGGACTTCTTCAGGGCTTGGGGGAAAAAGTTCTTTTACCTCAGTCCTTGGGAGAGTTTGGTAGGCAGTAGCCTGGACCCAGGTGATAGGTTGGGTATTTGTCTATAGATAGGTTTGAAGCCTTTTTGTTTTTATTTCTGCTGTATCAAAGCCAAGAACCATCAAATGAATGACGAAAATGGAAGAATGAAAGGTGACTCAACCCTCTTCTTGATTTTGCTCCTCCATTCTCCAATAGAGAATGATAGTTAGAGAACTTTTAATCTCACTTGAAATCACTGCCTGGTTGTGGATGATTCTTAACTGCTCATTTTCCTTGGGAGCCCTTAGGTCTTTCTCACCTTAGAAAGTAGCCCAGGCCTGCCAGCCGACTGCAAGCAAGCTGGAACAGCCGTGACCTTCCTTCTCTGTGCACCCACCTGCTGAGGCTCTTTCTGAAGTGCTCTCAGCTCGTGTGGGAGCTCGCTGCTCCCGGCACACGTGCCTTCCCCACTGTCCCCATGCCTCCAAGCACTCTTGCTGCCTATGGCTGATATGTCATGGAAGAAAGCAATGCACCAGCTGGGACACAACTTGAAAACACGTGGAAAGGAGAGCGGAAAGGACTTGGACCACATGAGGTCACGCTTCATGCCCTGATGGTTCAGAATTTTACACCCGTCTGTACAACTTAGGTCTTGGCACAGAAAATTTAAAAATGTTTGGAGAAGCTTAAAAATATATATATAGGACCATAATAATCCTTAACTAGTAAATGTGGAAGAAAATGTTTATACTGTCCCTCCTTTTACTCTGTATTATGCATTTAGGCCAAGTCAAAGTACAAAAATGTGTTGAGTGAAATATTTTCAAATGACGTAGAATTGCGTAGGCTGTTCAAAAAAAACTCAATAAAATGATCTGGTGGGGGAAGGGTCAAAATCTAAGAAAGCAATGGCTCCAGAAAAGTGTACATACTATTTTTTTCACATTTCAGGGAGCTAACAAATACCACTGCCTGCTTCCCTCCCCTTCCCCAAACCGGTGAAGTCTTGGGTCTTGCTTTCCTTCACAGCTGCTTTGAAACCTGTGATTGGCCCAGAGAGGAGAGGTCATCCTGGCTCCTTGTATGACAAAACTGGCCAGGAAATAAAGGAAACCCAGGGACAGTGTAGCAAGGCAGAATTTTAAAAGAAATTCTGAGGAAGTCACACTAAAACATATCAAACTTAAGCCCTTCAACAAGCAGTTCATGTTTTCTAAACCAAACAAATTGGGAAACGAGTTAACTCAGAAGAACCTGTGTTTGATCCTGAGCACCATAAAAGAATGGAAATTCTGAGCCATTGTGGTTATAGCAAGGCTGCACTAAAAGGAACTCTGAAGGCCCATCCAGGTAAAGCATCTCCCCTGGCTTTACACCCTTACTAGAAGGAGCTGTGCTAGAAGATTTTTTGTTGTTGTTTTTTTTTTGTTTTTGTTTTTGTTTTTTTGCGGTATGCAGGCCTCTCACTGCTGTGGCCTCTCCCAGTTGCGGAGCACAGGCTCTGGACACGCAGGCTCAGCGGCCATGGCTCATGGGCCCAGCCGCTCCGTGGCATGTGGGATCCTCCTGGACCGGGGCATGAACCCGCATTCCCTGCATCGGCAGGTGGACTCTCACCCACTGCGCCACCAGGGAGGCCCTGTGCTAGAAGTTTTATACTGAATAGTTCATTCATCTTCATAATAGATCTCTAGATTTACACCTAACACCTACCAAGATTAACTACTACACAGCAGGCACTTCTGTAAACACTCTCCTAGAGTGGCTGGTTTAATCCTCATAACAATCTCGTAAGTACAAATATTGATATATCTCTACTTGTCACGTGTTGGAAACTGAAGCACATGAGGTTAGGTAACTGCTCAAGGTCACAGAGCTTCAAGTGTCAGAGGCAGGATTCAGACCCAGGCCATCTCTCTGTACTCTGTATACAAACGTCTATTCTCCAAAACAGTGACTCCTGCCTCCATCAAACCAGCTCTTCCTTCTCATTCCTATTTCAGTTAATGGCCTCTACCCAGTCACTCCGGGAAAAAGAGAAAAACAAAAACAGTAACGGAATAGCACTTCATCCGGGGCCTAGTCAATTTTTCCTCTTGACAGCCTGCTGGTTCACCTCTGCATCTGTTACTTGCTATCTCTATGACCCTAGGTACTTGACTTCCTCTAAGTCTCAGTTTCTTATCTATAAAACTGAGTTCCTAAAGGCACCTCAACTTGTTGTGAATATTAAAACTAAATGAGAGGGCTTCCCTGGTGGCGCAGTGGTTGAGAGTCCGCCTGCCGATGCAGGGGACACGGGTTCGTGCCCCGGTCCGGGAAGATCCCACACGCCACGGAGCGGCTGGGCCCGTGAGCCATGGCCGCTGAGCCTGCGCGTCCGGAGCCTGTGCTCCGCAACGGGAGAGGCCACAACACTGAGAGGCCCGCGTACCATAAAAAAAAAAAAAAAAAAAAAGAAAACTATATGAGACAGCGCTGGGTCCGGCAGATTGTCGGAAGATCAATAATTAGTAGCTATTATCATCATCATCTTGAGTCTGGTCCTTCCCCTCTGAACTTACGCTTAAGCATTCTCCGGCCCTCATCTCTCTCACTTGCCATACCAGCAACCTCTAATTTGGTCACCCTGTCTGGTCTATTTTCCATTTACTTCAAATTCTACAACTGCTAAAAATGTCAGCCACATTCCTTAAAAATCACAAATGACACTCCAATTCCTAGGGAATAAGATCCTGACTCCTTATTATCATGTTATGGGATTCCCTCCCCCATCTAACCTTTTTAATCTCTCAACACATCCCAAAACACACTGTACTACCCCATAACTCCTCCTGAGTACACACTTTCTCAACACCATTTCACTGTTGTTGCTGTTGTTTTTTTTTAAATCATGTTGCTGCTGCTACAGAAATTCCCATTAATTCCCAATTACTTTTCTACATGCCTTAATCCTCGGACTCACCACATTGTATTACAGAATTATATTTTTTCTTTCAAAGCTAGATTATACTTTCCTTAAGAAGTGAAATCAGGTCTTATTTGTTTAAAAAAAAATCATTTGTGCCTGACACACTGTCACAAATGGGAAGAGCTCAATAAATAAAAACCAATTCATTTAATACTAACTTTGATAGGAAGCATTTTTGTTATTCAAATTCCTTTAGGAAATATTCCCACAGCTAAAGCATGGAAAAATAAACAGGCACGTTTACAAAAGTCTTTCTCCATTCCACAGCAAGAATTTGATGTATTAAGGAAAGTGCTACAGAAACACCTAAAAACCTTACCAAAATTTTTTGATATTAAAAACAAAAAACTTCAGCAATAAAATCTTGGATGTTTATTCTTCCTATGTTAAAGAGTATAATTCAGAGTTTACAGTTTCAAAGTTCTTTCAAATCAGTAGTAGACATGATGGTTTTCCACACCTCCCAAAGAAACACTAAAAAACATCTTGGAGCCTTATCCTAAATGTGAAATGAAAAAATAAAAATAATTTATAGAGCAACATCATAATGATCAACAGTTTTTAATATATATTTTGCATACAGTAAAAGAGTCTGCAAAATAAGTTTTAGAAATACTGAACATAGATATTTACAAGCTTTAAAGACCCCCTGCAAAGGTACATAGTACTAGTTTCCTCATTCTCTGTAATTCTTACAGACACAATGAAAATTCGCTTCCCTTCTAAAGAAAAAGATTTAGTTAAGGCAATTATAGACAAATGTGTTTACTGTTACAAAACATTTCACATCAAGAAAAATAACAGTGAGATCAAACTGAGATCCAGTTGTTTCATCTATTGTTCTCTAACCATTCATGAAGATGGACAGACAGCAGGAAAGAAAGGCACAGGGGTTGGGAGTGATGGAGAACAGAAATAAAACAGGAATATGTACTAAACACTTCCTGAGCGAATGCATTTCAAATTCAACCTTAATATTTTTTTCGACCACATTGGTATCATTACAACCTAGTTTCTATCACTGTGATCTATATGTAGACACGTGCAAAGAAAATGGTTAAAGTTATAAATAAACTACACACTAGAAACCAAACCCTTCTGTTTTCCATGTTGTATAAGGCATCTTTTGGCTATGGGATTACTTTCTCAAAATGCATTAAAATGTTCAAGAAGTTGGTGGTATAGGAGAAAGAATACTAGACTAAAAGTCAAGAGACTTGTGGTTTTCTGTTTTGCCTCAAACTCTTTAGCCTCTCAGGCAAAGTGCTTAACCTTTCTGATCCCCATTCTTCTTATACATATTTAAACAAAAACAAAAACAAAAGTAGATGATCTCTAAATGTTTTTTAGGCTACGGACTTTTGTGACAGTACAACAGTCAGAAAATAGCAATATAGTAATAGTCATACAGTAACAGTAAACATCAAGATTAATTTAGGATTAAAATGACATATTCTAAATGTTTCCTTAAATTGTGCATAATCAGGTTTTGTCAAAACCACTTTTTTTTTGAGATTTTATTTTTAAAAAATAAGGTGTAGAAAAAAATAAATATATTTCAGTAGTGTGGAACGTATGACTTAGGAAATATTCTCCAAAATATTTAAATAAAGCTAACAGAAAAACAAGAATAGTTATCAGCATTACTGTCTTTGGAAGCATCAGTAAGAGGAAATCCAGAAAATGGAAAAGGATTTTAATCTTTAATAGACTAAAATAAAAATAAGTGCATTGAAGGTTCAGATAAGCAAATATCAAAAAGCAGCATAAGAGTGAGCTGATGAATATAAACAGCTCTCCTAGGCTTCCCTGGTGGCGCAGTGGTTGAGAGTCCACCTGCCGATGCAGGGGACACGGGTTCATGCCCCGGTCCGGGAGGATCCCACATGCCGCGGAGCGGCTGGGCCCGTGAGCCATGGCCAGTGAGCCTGCGCGTCCGGAGCCTGTGCCCCGCAACGGGAGAGGCCACAGCAGTGAGAGGCCCGCGTATGGCAAAAAAAAAAAAAGATCCTGCATGCCACAACTAAAGATCCTGTGTGCTGCAACTAAAGATCCCTCATGCCACAACTAAGACCCGGCACAGCCAAATAAATAAATAAATTTTAAATAAAAGTCTTTAAAAAAAAAAAAGTAGCTGAAAAAACAGAATCCTAGAGTTAGTCCACAACCTAGATGTCACTTTCCAATTATTTCACCCAAATTAGGACTTTGATCCCTTTAATAAACACTCCCCACCCATTCCAGCTTCTGACAAATTATAGTCATTATGAAGTTTTTCTTCCTTGATCTAAAATGTTTCTTCCTCTTACTTTCACTCTTTTGATTACTACAAAATTACTGACTAGACAGTATTAGGAGGCACAGCTTGGACGTCCATCTCCTTCTCAGTTTTTAATCCCTCAACTCCTTTGGCTTTTTCACTGCCTACATTTAAAAAGAAAAAAAAAATCACGTTCACACCTTCCTCTTTCAAGATTACTCAGGGTAATCTGCACTGGAAGTAGTCTTCTCACTTCCCCTCCACCCCTCTGTGCTCTGCAGTCTGGCTTTTGCCCACACTGCTCCACCGGAACTACTCAGGTCAAGACCAATCCAACAGATATGTTCCAGTCCTTATCTCATTTGACTTCTCTGAGGAACATGAAGCATATGAGACTATTAATCATTCACTTCTTTTTTTTCTTTAATATTTATTTATCTAGGCTGCAGTGGGTCTTAGTTGTGGCACGCGGTCTTCTCAGTTGGGGCATGTGTGAGGGATCTAGTTCCCTGA
Organism: Platanista minor; assembly: GCA_004363435.1. NCBI lineage: Eukaryota > Metazoa > Chordata > Mammalia > Artiodactyla > Platanistidae > Platanista > Platanista minor. Next base: position 9,960 of record RJWK010058523.1, read on the forward strand.
CCAGGGATCGAACCCAGGCCCCCTGCATTGGGAGCACGGAGTCTTACCCACTGGACCACCAGGGAAGTCCCAATCACTCACTTCTTAAATCTCTCTTCTCTCTTGACTTGGAAGATGCCAAATCTCTTTTGGTTTTCTTCCTGTCCCTCCAACAACTCCTTCCGTCTCCTTGGCTGGATGCTTCTTTGCCAGCTGCTTCACGCAGGTGAGCCTCTGCATTTTGCCCTCTGCCTCACTTCCCTTTGTGTTCTGTGACAGTATCATCCACTTCTAAGGTTTCAGGTACCATCTAGGTATTAATGGCCTCCAAAGTTTCATCTAGAGATGAATTCATAACTTCCTTCAGACCCTTATAGAACGAGGCATGCCCAGAGCATTTTGGAGCAGTATTACGGGGCTAGAGAATAATCTTAGGCTAGCAAGCTCCACTCGCATCCCTCAAATTTAAGGCTCAATTCATTCCTTCTCAACATGCACAACCCCTTTCCAGGGTGACAGGTTCTCTGGTTACCCGTGACTGGTATGATTAAACATCTCTGTTTGCCCAGGACAGTCCTAGTTTATGCTTCTTGTCCCAGAGTAATTATTAATAACATTCTTTTCATTCTCCAAATAACACCTGTTCGGTCAGTACATTCTGTAATCGTCCTACCTGCCAGCACCCCTTCTGATTTTGCACGCACAGCTGGATGAATCCTCCCCCTCCCCCTGAACTCGCGACTCCCTTCACCATTAGGGTCTCTAGTTCTGCTGCTAAGAAACTTCCCTATAGCCTCTACCTCCACACGCGAAGACCACTTCGTCTCCTCCTCTTAATATACAAACCCAGATCCCGGGCCAGAGGACAAGTCAATACTACCCTGCAAGGGGCCTGGCACATCATTATCATTATTATTATTATTATTATTATTATCCCCTTCCACCCACTTTTAATGTTGTATTATAACCATATTTAAAGTTAACACGACTGACCTTTGAGTCATTCATCTCCACTTACTGAGAATTTTGTCACGCAACTCCTATCTTCCTCTGCACACAAGACCTGTTATTCTGGGGGCTTCACTATCCGTAAGACAAATTAATACCAATACACTACGATTTAGAGCACTTTGACTTCTTCCTTTCCTTCAGTGACCCCTACTTTGCAGAAGGCCAGCATGGTTTCAATAGCGGAGCATAAGGGCTATGGGGCTGGAAACTTCCTGTCTGTGCCTTGGGGAAAATTGCTTAACCTCACTGAGCCCCAGTTGCCTCATGTGTAAAATGGAGCTCCTAATATGTACCTCACAGGACGGTTGTGAAAAATAAGTATGATAACCTACGGGAAGCATTCAGTATGGTGACTAGTATAGAGTACTCAATAAACAGTAGCTTTTATTAATATTACTACTGTTGTAATTAGCACTATTGATCTTAGCTACTCACCCCCATCGGTCGTACTTTGGCCCTTATCATCACCTGCAATTGCTCCAACTCCAGAATCTTAAATTTAGGACTCTCACATCACATTTTTCTGTCTCTAGTTCTCCTTCACTTCCATTAATCCTACAGCTTACTCACTGGGATTCTTCATGCTCTTCATTCTCCACATTCATCAGCCCTGGCTTGGCTTTGCGTTCTTCCTTAATCAAGCAGGATACCTAAGGTTCAGCCCTTCATTCGACCACCTCACTACCACCTGCAGTCCCCTGACTTCACAGCACTCCGGCCCAAGTCCTCCATCATACCTTCCCTTGCAATCCCCTTCCAGGTTCAGCCGATTTGCCTTCTGCTCTGTTATGGGGAGCTGCTGGAGAAAACTGCCTCAGCACTGATAGCCTCTTCCTCCATTTGTGATTGCAGGGGTGTTAAACAGTATCAACAATTAGGTCACTGGTCCCTGGTCAAGGCTGTTTTCCAATCACAATGGTAAATTTTCTTCTCCCCTCAAAATTACACCAATCCACACTCTTCCTTCTCAATCTCAGCAGATAACCTTGCTTCACAGAGACAACTGATGCTATCCTGGATACTTATCTATAAATCTGTATCTGTATCTACTCCCTATTTCCTTTCCTTTTTTTTTTTTTTTTTTTTTTTTGCGGTACGCGGGCCTCTCACTGTTGTGGCCTCTCCCGTTGCGGAGCACAGGCTCCAGACACGCAGGCCCAGCGGCCATGGCTCACGGGCCCAGCCGCTCCGCGGCATGTGGGATCTTCCTGGACCGGGGCACGAACCCGTGTCCCCTGCATCGGCAGGCGGACTCCCAACCACTGCGCCACCAGGGAAGCCCTCCTTTTCTTTTTTTTTAAAGGAATATGCATCACTGCTTTTCTTCAGGATAACCCTTTCACCTGTGCTCCTGTTCCCAATCCTTCCACTTCCTCTGAGATTATGTCTAATTACCTTCTCTTGTGACTTCAGTTTTCTCACTTCTTCAATGGCCCCCTTCCTTCAGTCCACTGAAGTATCCTTATCTCTTACATTTTTAAAGAAAAACAAACCTTCCGTGATCACACCTCCCCACTCAAGCTTCTACCCACTGTCCTCCCTTCTTTACCAAAGTATTTGATAGAATATATTTACTGAACGAAGACTTTTTTAATTTGGTTCAGACTTCTCTCCTGAGCTCCAGACCTACATATGCTAAAATTTTTAATTATATGTGACTCATTCCAGATTCAGTCCCAAGAAAAAAAACAGCTACTTCCACCAAACTGATGTGAACTGAAGAATTTCACGTCTCCCCATCTACTCCTCCACTTCTTTTTTTATTTATTTTTATGAATTTATTTATTGATTCATTTATTTTTGGCTGAGTTGGGTCTTCGTTGCTGCGCGCGGGCTTTCTCTAGTTGAGGTAAGCGGGGGCTACTCTTCGTTGTGGTGCACGGGCTTCTCACTGCGGTGACTTCTCTTGTTGCGGAGCATGGGTTCTAGGCGCGCGGGCTTCAGTAGTTGTGGCACACAGGTTCAGTAGTTGTGGTGCACAGGCTGAGTTGCTCCACGGCACGTGGGACCTTCTCGGACCAGAGCTGAAACCCGTGTCCCCTGCATTGGCAGGCGGATTCTTAACCACTGTGCCACCAGGGAAGCCCCATTTGTATTTTTAGAATTAAGATCAATTACCAGCATCACCATGCCCTCAGACAAATCTAGAATCCTTAAAGCCCACTTTGATTCCTCCCTCAACTTTCCCCCATATCTAAGCAAGTCTTTTCTAAAATCTCCCATATCTGTCCCTTTTGTGTCTCCCCAGGACTCTTACTGTTGAGGTCCTCCTCACCTAACAGTACTTCACAAGGGGGATGACGTGAGGGTTAAATGAGATGATAAATGGGAATGCACTCTGTAAGATGTGAGGTGCTTACAAAGATTATTTAATGCTATTATATCTTGGGCAAAGTGAGCATGAGGTTAGCGTAATATGATGTGTTCTTTAAAAACCAACTCTGCATCTTAGTAATCAGTGCTTTTTTTTTCTAATCACAAATCACAAAGCATCTGTTTGGCAATCTGGTCTACAATTTTTCTAGGAATCAGTGAGTGTCAAGATGTTTAATGTATAGCTTCTGGGCTTCTCCTCCCCACGCATTTTTTAATTTAAAATATGCAATTCTTCAGGTTTCTGGCAAAAATCTTCTATTCTCTTTACTTTTTAAAGACAAGTGGCAGTAGCTGTGGAAGTATGTGTAGTACTCTACCTTATCATTCATCTATTTCTTCCACTCTTCTCAAGTGGCTAGAAGTTCTCTTATTTCCTGGTCTATCTTGAGTTTCAACTTCAAAGAATCACATTTGAATGGAATAATGCCTAGTCCTTTGGAAAACCGTTTGATCCCTTTCTTGGCTAATTAAGATGGTTACACTGTAAGCACTACACTCTTTCGTATTATTGGA
>RJWK010058524.1:0-13842 GCA_004363435.1 Platanista minor
ATGCTTTTTACTGCAATAACACACACTCCCATTGCCTTGCAGCATAAAGAGACCCACAATATCAACCGTCACTCTGGACATAGCCAACAAAGAAATTTCATGCTTGGACCTTAAGCCACTGGTATGACCAAAACTTTTGCTGTCCCATACTCTCTGTCCTTAGTGTTAAGACTGATGACAGCAGGCCTTGGCTGGCTTGTCCCCTAGGGGCTGGCTAAGCTCATACTCAGGATCTGGAAATGGAGGTGATTCTGCCCTGGTTGCCAAGGTCACTGCCCCTTCCCCATCGTCTTCCCCCAGGGCTGTGCCTCAGGACTCACCAACCTCGGAGCAGCTGTACTAGCTGGGGGTTATCAGATGGCGGGACCTTAGCTAGCGGTGCCCCATAGATCAGGCAGGCTCTTAGGGCTTGACTCTGTGAGTCCCAGGCACCTGGACACCGCATTGCGACGCAGGCGCAGGGTTTCTGGTCCCTGCTGCGTCAAGTGCGCCCCCTCGTGGGCTTTCATGGTGCGCTCGCTGACCGGGGTCAGCATCCCCATCCCCGCCTTGTCTCTCCCCTCTAACATCCCCCGGCCGCTGCAGACAGCCCTCATTTCAGTCGGTTGTGACCTGGAGAAGAACATCGTCATTCAGAAGTGAGTATGTCGATATGGGGTGGGGAGGTGGGGAGTGCGGGGTGGCGAGGTGGGGAGTGGGGGGTGGTGAGGTGGGGAGTAGGGACTGGATGAGATGGTCACCATTGCTTCACAACTGCTAAAGTCGGGTGACACTACTCTGTCTGCTTTTGCATATGTTTAACATTTCCATAACAAACAGCTCAATAATTAGTCCTAACAGATTAAGTTAGAGTCTACAGTGGGTGGCTGCCCCCGCCCCCACCAACTTGGTGAAATTTACATGTTCTCCCTGCTCCCTCATCTTTTGCTCATTCCCTTTCTCCCTTTTAGGCCCTGAGTTCCTCATTTTGATTAAAATTGCTCAGAGAGGGCTTTCCTGGTAGTGCAGTGGTTAGGAATCCGCCTGCCAATGCAGGGGACACTGGTTCGAGCCCTGGTCCTGGAAGATCCCACACGCCGTGGAGCAACTCGGCCTGCATGCCACAACTACTGAGCCTGCGCTCTAGAGCCCGCAAGCCACAACTACGGAGCCCGCGTGCCACAACTACCGAAGCCCGTGTGCCTAGAGCCCGTGCTCCGCAACAAGAGAAGCCACCGCAATGAGAAGCCCGCACACCTCAACGAAGAGTAGCCCCCGCTCGCCGCAACTTAGAGAAAGCCCGTGCGCAGCAACAAAGACACAACGCAGCCAAAAATAAATAAATGAAATAAATAAATTTATAAAACTGCTCAGGGATTTTGGGTTTAATCGCCTGCTGAAAATTTGAGGAACTTTGCCTGCAGGATCCATAGTTACTGCAGAGAACGCCACCATGAGAAACCAAGAAAAAGAAAGGAAGAACCCCTGAAGACTGGCCAAACTGCCACACGTTTTCCCCTTCGGGCGGTGGTGTGCCAGCAAATGGGCAACAGCCAGTTCTGGGGGAGCCCAGATTTGTAGCATTTGCCAGTTCCCGTGGTGTAAATGCCCCCATGGAGCCTACAGATCACTACCAAAGTGAGTCTCTACTGGCTTATGAAACTCCTGAGGATATAACAGCTGGCTCTCGGAGCTAGTAAGAGCCAGCCTTAGGGCTCCACTGCACGGGGCGATAATAAAGTCAAGTGACGGTTTTACCAGATTTTCCCCCCAAAAGGGAAACGCTTTATTGAGTCAATAAATGATGTTATCAGTATTTAGAACATATGTGCAGGAGAGTCTTTAAAACAATCTTTTCAAAGCTGCTGCCATAAAGAGAGTGGGAAAGGTATTTGCCACACGTGTAACTAAAAAAGGACTTGTATCCAGAATTTATAAAGAATTCCTACAAATCAGGAAAAAAAAAAAAAAGACAAACGTATAGAAAAAAATGGGCAAAAGTCTTGAGCAGGCACTCCCCAAAAAGGGGGGAAAAAGGCTGATAAACACAAAAAGGTGCTGAAAAAGTGGTCCATTTCATAGGAAAATGAGAGCTACGTTAGAGACCGATATTCAGCACGAGCATGGCAGAATTGACAAAGCCTGGAAGGTAGTACTATAAGGATGGGAACCCCCTGGCAGCCTCAGGAACCCCCAGACATTGCTGGTGGGTGTGTACATTTTTCAGCTGCTTTGGAAAGCACTTCTTTCCACCAGCAAATCCACTCATGCGCATCTGCACTGATCTAGGTTCCAGAATGTTCTCAGCAGCATTATTCTGAATAGCTCCAAGCTGGAAGCAGGCCAACTGAAATGTCCATCGACAGAAGGATGGGTAAACCAAGTGCAGGGTTTTGATACAACAGAATGTCACAGCAGTGAAAACGAATGGGGCAGAATTGCCTGGATGGATCGTACAAACGTGGGCATGGAATCAAAAGAATACACAGCATGATTCCAGTCTTAAAAGTCCAAAATCAGGGGAATTCCCTGGCAGTCCAGTGGTTAGGACTCTGCACTTCCACTGCAAGGGGCACAGGTTCCATCCCTGGTTGGGGAACTAAGATCCCACAAGCTGGGTGGCACAGAAGAAAAAAAAAAAAATCCCAAATCAGGCAAAAATAAACTACAGTCCAGCCCTTGTAGCTGCAAGTTCCGCACCCGCGGATTCAACCAGCCAAGGGTGGATCGTGTTTAAGTTCGTGGTTGGTTGAATCTGTGGCTGTGGAACCCGAGGATACAGAGGCCCCCACTATGGGACTTGAGCATCCTCGGATTTTGTTATCTACGGCAGATCCTGGACCAATCCCCTGCAGATACCAAGGGATGACTGCATGTTGCTTAAGGATACACGCACAGATGGTAACAGTACAAAGGAAAACAGGGAAAGGACTGTCTCAAAAGTCAGGACACCCAGCTCCCAGATCTCCATGTGTAACATCATTCTCCAATACAAGGAATTAGGGCTCCTTGGCAAAATGGCTGATTCTAGGCCAGGCAGGGAAGATTCAAGATGAGCCTGGAGCATCTTCGAGAACCAGAAAGTAAGAGAGGGCTCAAAATCCAACCAATGGGGAGATAACATATGTCAAAGGGAACAATTCACAATTCTTTGGTCCCACATGGGCTCAGGCAGCTTCTCACCATCTTTTGTTGCTCGCAGTGAAATCTCAGCCTGTTACAATGGCATCCTCGACCCCGTGGCCCTTCAGGACAACTACAGCTACGTCATTGAGAGGTGAGCCTCCCCCCACACACACACACACACACATGACCATGTGGTGTGCATGAGCCAAAGGCGAATCAAGAATCATTATTTAAATTTTTATTTATGTATTTGGCCACACCGCACCAGCATGTGGAATCTTAGTTCTCCCACCAGGGATTGAAACCCCCTGCAGTGGAAGCTCAGAGTCTTAACCACTGGACCTCCAGGGAAGTCCCAGGAATCATTTTTAAACCGTAATAGAAAAGAAAACAAAATTTTTTTTGAAGAAAGGAAAAAAAAAGAATCATTTTAAAATTGATACGCTGCCAATTGATATCCAGCCCACAAGGAATCTGAGGGAGCGAGAAGACAGGTAGGGAAGGTGGCTGGGCCTTCGGGGAATCAGTGTGATGTGGCAGGGCCCCTGGCCCAGGTCTGCCCAGGCTCTGCCACCTGCTGGGCCAGCCTTCAGACCCCTCCCCAGCCTGCCACCAGCTCCTGGAGCCCGGTCCCCTGTTCATCCCAGCTAAGCGGAGTTGGCCAGACACCATCCAGCCAAGGCAGGAGGGGGTGGCCGGCCAAGGTGACCCCCTCTGCAGGGCGGCACAGAGAGCCCCTCCCACACTGGTGCACACCACCAACCCCCTGGCATGGGAAGACACTCGTGGGTCTTATACGACGTGACCCTCCCCCCTCCAACACAAGCCAAGAGTCCATCCCCCATCCAGACCCATGGCCGAGACGGAAACCGGCGCTGCTGGACTTGTCAACCAGTGAGGCTGCAGCCAGAGCGCCTGGGGGCATGAGAGTGTGTGAGTCAGGGTCTCCAGAGAGAGAGAAGCCACAGGATGTGTGTGTGAGACAGAGAGACACAGAGAGGCACAGAGAGACAGACTGTGGAGGTCTGGTGAGTCCACAGTCTGATGGGGGCTGGCAGCTCAGGGAAGAGTTGCAAGTTCTAGTTCAAGGCCATCTGCAGGCCGACTTCTTTCTTGCTGGGGGAGGCCCATGTTTGTTCTACTCAGGCCTCCAGCTGCACCCACATTAGGGAGAGCACTGCTTTACTGATTTCAATATTAACCTCTGCCCCAAAGAAGAGCCTCACAGAAACACCCAGAATCACATCTGACCACAGTCGAGGTGCTGTGGCCCAGCTAAGTGGACCCGGAATGTCAACCACCGCAGGGGTCCCAAGGTCATTTCCACCACGACTCTGAATCCCCCACTCAGACATGCCTCCATGATCGTGACCCCACGTGCAGGGAAGAAGCGGGGCTGTGGGTGGGTGGACGTCCGGGCATCTGGCGGGAGCTCGCCCGTGTCTGTGTCCTGCTCTCCCACAGGGAAGCCTACGACCCCAACTTCCAGGGTCAGAAGGCCACGGAGGACCTGGAGGTGCCTTACCACTACGAGAAGCTGGGCTGCCCCATCCTTGTCTACTATGACACCCCATGGAAGCCGGTGGTGGAGCTGTGAGGAGCCCCCCGCCCGCCAGCCCCCTGCCGCCCTCACCATCATCACGGGCCCCCAGAGCCCTCTCCACCCCTTTGCTCTGGCCGCATCCTCTCCCTGCCTCTTCCGCTCACACATCCCTTTCCCCGTCTTAGCTCGGGGCCTTAGCAAAACACCACAGACTGGGGGGCTTAAACAGCAGACATTGACTTCCTCACAGTCCTAGAGGCCGGGAGTCCAAGTTCAAGGTGTGGGCAGGCTGCTTCCCCCAGGCCTCCCTCCTCGGCCGCAGAGGCTGCCACTTCCCGTGGCATCATCAGGGCCCACCCTTATGACCTCACTCAACTTCGATTGCCTCGTTAAAGGCCCCACCTCCAAATCCAGTCGCACTGGGGCTTAGGGCTTCACATAGGAATTTGGGGGACCCATTTCAGGCCATGCCACTCGCTCTGCCCCCTTCCGTGGATTCTGCCTTCCTTCCTTCCGTCCCCATCCCCACCCCGCCCCCGCGGACCACCGCACTAGATAGTTGTTGACGGACGGAACGGTGGCAGAAGCCACTCACACGTGGCAACACTTAGGGTCATTAGAACGTCACGTGTTAGCTCCTCGTGGCCTCAGTCCCACACCCAGGTGAGACTGTGGGCCGGGCGCGCCCGTAACTCAGAGCTGCCACGTGGTGGGGCGCCTGCCGGCCTGGGGTGAGGAACAAGGGAAGGGTCCCATCAGAGGAGGGGTGTAAGCCCCAACCTGGCAGGAGACAAACGTACATCCAAAAATAAGTTTTGTTTTTGTCCCCCGCGTCTTGCGGGGACCTTAGTTCCCCGTCCAGGGATGGAAGCCGGGTACGCGGCAGTGGAAGCAGGGACCCCTAACCACTGGACCACCAGGGAATTCCCCCCCAAATAAGGATTTAGAACAAACCTAATTCACCGCCCTAAATGTATACCTCTGGAATGTTTGCAGGTGTCAAAAAATAAGCAACCCCCAGTCCCCGACCCCGACCCCGTCAGCATCCTGTCCCCACCTGCCACCGCATACCCGCGTTGACTATCCCAGAATTGTCAGCCTGGTGGGGGTGTGGGGGTGTGGCCCTGCCCTGCCCTGCTCTGCCACCTCCCACCACCCCCAGATGGTCTCACAACACATCAGGGCCCCCAGCCTCCCCCCTGCCCGCGACGGCCCCCCAGCAGCCTCACCTGTGCACGGTGTGTCCCAGGTGGAGGGAAGGAAAGTTCCAGGAGGTGGTCGAGGCCGAGTACGTCCTGCTGGAGGTGAACGGGCTGTTCACGTACACGTACTCCCTGACAGCCGACACGGCCCTCTGCAGTTCCCAGCCGCAGAACTGGACCACCATCGCCAAGACGGCCGGCGACAAAAGGCCCTTCGCCTGGGACCGAGAGGTACGGCCTGCATTCTGATTATTCCCAAAACAGGTCGCAGAAGGCGACGACTGGTCAGGCCCACTGTGCGTTGGGGGCCGACTCGGTCTGTTCAGGCTGCTGTAAAGATCACCATAGACCCTGTGGCTTATAACAGCAGCATTGGTTTCTCACGGTTCTGGAGGCTGAGTCCAAGATCAAGGCGCCAGCAGATTTGGTGTCTGGTTCCTGGGTGGTGCCTTCTGTGTCCTCACACAGCAGAAGGGTCGAAGGAGCGCCCCCTGGGTCCCTTTATAAGGGCGGCAATCTCCTTCAGGAGGGCTCCACCCCCAGGACCTAATCACCTCCCAAAGGCCCCGCCTCCTAATACAACACCTTCTGGGGTAGGTTTCAACATATGAATGGGGGGGCAGGGCAGACATTCAGTCCCTAGGTGGGGCGTCAGGGGATGGAAATGTAAGACGCACAAACTCTTTGGGAATCTCTCCCAAGGGAATCGGAGACGATCGGAGGTGTAGGGACGAAGGCGCTCATGGAGCACACTGCTGATGATGTGCCAAATTCTGGAACCATCCAAATGCCCATTATTTAAGGGGCTGATTATATTTACGGTCCGCTCTGCTCAACGAGCGTTTCTATCACGAACGTTGGTTGGTACACGATTAGACAAATAAGGTTATGGTGTCAGTGAAAGGAAGACATCGCATTGTTCCTCTGGGGGTGGGGGGGCTTCTGGCGCATATTAATTAGTTTCCATCCACCCTCGGCCTCTCAACGCCAAGGGCACGAACACAGCGCAATGCGGCCACGTCACCAGCAGGGGGGCGCGCGCTCTTCGCGCCCAAAGCCGGTTCCAGCGCCAACTCCTGGCTCCTTAATTTTGTATTTGCTTTCTTAAAAGTCCGCAGCCTTACCCGTTCCTTAAACCCCATTCCATCGAGTGAGTTTGGTCATGTATTTTGGTTGGTGACGTTGGTTTTATTTAGTTTTTAACCGAGGTGAAATTCACATAACTGATAATGAACGATTTTAAAGCGTGCAACTCCTACAACTCGGGTATGCGTTTTGTGCATTTGCAAGGTTACCCAAACACCACCTCCCTGACCGTTTCTTTAAAAAGAACAAGCCACACACGGAGCCTTGCTTATTTATTATTTTCTAACTGTGCCGCTGTTTGTATTTGCATTCCTTTTATTAGCCCTCTCGTTCAAAGTGGCATGCACGCATTTGAGACTGTCCCATTACTTTTTTTTTTTTTTTCCCATCAGCCCTGGTGGCCGATTTTGTAGAACCCTGAGGGTTTTTCTATCAAGATGGAGCCACAATGCCTGCATGTCCAGCACAGTCAATGGATGGGCTGTTAAACAGCCACTGAGCCGCTAAAACTGAACCACTGAACCACTAAAAACCATGAGGTGGAGCTAGCTGTGGCAAATAAATGGTCTTTAGGCAAAGCAGCTGTCTCTTTTATTTCACATAGTTTTTAATGCGGCCCAGCTTTCTTTCTTTTACTCCCAAAGGATTTTTTAAAACATTTTAATTGTGGTCAAATATGCACAACATAAAATGGACCATCTTAACCATTTTTAAGTGCACAGCTCAGTGGCATTAAGTACAGTCACACTGCTGGGCAACCGTCCCCACCCTCCATCTCCAGAACTTTCTCACCTTTCCAAACTGAAACTCTGTCCCCATGAAACACTCACTCCCCATCCCCTCCCCCAGCCCCTGGCCCCCACCATCTACTTCCTGTCTCTGTGGATCTCTCTAGGGACCTCCTGTGAGTGGGATCACACAGTATTTGTCCTGCGTCTGGCTTCTTTCACTGAGCATCATGTCCTCAAGTTTCATCCGCGTTGTAGCAAATGTCAGGATATCCTTCCTTTTTAAGGCTGGATAACATTCCATTAGTGAGTACGGACCACACTTTTTTTTATCCATCATCTGTCAGTGGACACTTGGGTTGCTGTTATGAATGGTGCTGCTACGAACGCAGGTGTGCAAATATCTCTTCGAGCCCCTGCTTTAGTTTTCTGGTGTCTCTTCTTATAAGGGAAGTAATCCCATTATAGGGGCCCAACCCTCAAGACCTCATCAAAACCTTATCACTTCCCAATGCCCCACCTCCAAATACCATCCCACCGGGGGATGGGGCTTCAACACACGAATGGGGGTGGGGGACTTGAACATTCAGTGTGAGGCAGGGGCGAGAAAAGCAGGACCCGGTGACGGACTGGATGTCGGAGGAAGAGGAGGCAAGCGTCAAGCACGGGCCCCCCGTTTCCAGCCTGAGCACCTGGTCAGATACTGGCTCAGGGATAAAGCGAGCGGTGGAGGGAAACACACGCAACTTCATTCTGCACCTGCTGAATTCAAGGTGCCACCGAGGAGGAGGCAGTGGAGAAGCCCAGGGGCAGCAAAACATAGGGAGGCAAGTCAGGGCTGGCGTTGGTTTGGAAGTCTTCCGTGTGTTGCGTGGTAACTTAAGGATGTGTCTGTCAAAGAGGCCAAGAGGAGGGGCCAGGGCAGCAGGAGGACAGTGCTGGGGGGACGTGAAGAGGCAGGGGCTCCGTGGGGGGACTGCAGGGCTCCAGGCACCTGGGGAACCATCAACAACCGAGAGAAAGTATTGTTGCTGTTGTTGCATCCAAGGAGGGCCAGGTGGCCTGGCACAGCTGAAGTCAGGTGTTTGCCCCCCATCCGTTCCCATGGCCCCGGGAGCAGGGCCTGGGGATAAACGATGTCCATCCAGGTGGCCATCCACACCGTGGACACGTTTGCTTTTTGATTCTGACAACGTTTGAACTTTCTCAATAGTAGTACACAGGACAGCTCTATTACCCAGTGCTACAAAACAAATCATCCCCAAATTCAGTGGGATTTACTGTTTCTCACAAATCCGTGGCTCAGGGGGGCAGTTCCTGTGCCCCACATGGTGTTGGCTGAGGCCACCCCTGCAGGGGCATTAAGGTCTTCTCACCCGTGGACAAGGCTTCTGTTAGTCAGGAACATGGTTCTCCATGTGGCCGCCGGGCTCCTGGGCCCAGAACATTGTTGAAAGCAGGTTTGGGGTTCTGCCCAGATGCTACCTCTTGATGGACAGCTGTGTCCACACAAGAAGGGGAAATGAAAAGCTTCCTCATTTTAAAGTTGCTTGGGGCGGGGGGGAAATTCCCTGGCGGTCCAGTGGTTAGGACTCCGCAATTCCACTGCGGGGAGCACGGGTTCGATTCCTGGTCCAGGAACTAAGATCCCACATCCCAAACAACATGGCAAAAAAAAAAAAAAAAAAAAAAAAAAGCTGGTCGCCCACCCTGCACAGTGTGGGTGCTCCAAGACTTTTCAGCCACACCCGCACTGGTGGGTGTTGGGTTGTTTGGGGACTTTATCAATGCTGCACAAGTTCCTTCATAGCATGGGGCTGTGTGTCTTCAGGGAAATTTCTGGGGAAAGGATAGCTGGGTGAAAGGCAAAATGCATTTGAACTTATGCTAGTTGTCCGCCAACTCTGCCTCCATCGGGGTTGTCCCTCGGCACCTCCCCCTGCAACGTGTGGGCTTGCCTGAGCCACACGGCCCCACCAGCTAGGTGTACTGAGGACACGATTGCTTGATATGATTTTTTTAGGTGCGTTTCTCCTACTGTGGGCCAGGTTTAGCATCTTTTCCTGCGTGAGGGTCATTTTCACCTCTTTGTTCTGCAGATTGTGTGTTCATGCTCTGTGCCCACTTTCTTATCGGATTTTTTTTTTTTTTTTTTTGCGGTACGCGGGCCTCTCACTGTTGTGGCCTCTCTCGTCGCGGAGCACAGGCTCCGGACGCGCAGGCTCAGCGGCCATCGCTCACGCGCCCAGCCGCTCCGCGGCATGTGGGATCTTCCCGGACCGGGGCATGAACCCGTGTCCCTTGCATCGGCAGGCGGACTCTCAACCACTGCACCACCAGGGAAGCCCCACTTCTCTTAATTTTTAAGAGCTCTTTATAGATCTATGAGATTAAGCTTTTATTTGCGATGTAATTTGCAAATAGTTCCCCCAGTTTGCCTCTTTTTAAAGTCTTTTGGTTTTTGCTTACTTTGCCATGCAAAATGAGTTCCTTACTTCTTTTCTCTTTATTTTTGGCGGCCCACGGGGCATGTGGGATCTTAATTCCCCGACCAGGAATCGAACCCATGCCCCCTGCGGTGGAAGCACGGAGTCTTAACCACTGGACCGCCAGGGAAGTCCCGAGTTCCTTATTTCTCATAACGTTGGACTGTTATTTTTACACTTTTGCTTTTGGAATTTCCATCTCTTCTCTTGTTTACAAGCCTAGCCCCACCCTCCCTTCTGGGTCCACCGGCAAGTAGTACAGATGATCAAAGGGTAGGCGAGATCCTTAGTATGTGTTTAGCTCAGGGAGTCAGCAGGATGCACCGGTGAAGGGCAAACAGTTGAGTTCAAGGACATATCCCCCTTTATGTGACACCCCGGGATCTGAAGGCAGGATGGAGAAGCCACAGCTGCCACCTGACCACCTCTGGGCACCCACGACTGCTTCCCGAGAAGCCCTGGTGGCTCTGTCTCACTTCCACCGTCAGGTTCCCCAGGTGTGTTAGTCAGCTAGGGCTTTGTAACAAAAGGACCACAAACCACATGGGTTAAACACCAGAAATTTATCCTCTCCCAGTTCTGGAGGCCAAAAGTCCGAGATCGAGGTGTCAGTAGGGCTGGTTCCTTCTGAGTCCATGAGGGAGGATCTGTCCCAGGCCTCTGGCCTGGTTTCTGGTGATTTGCTGGCCATCTTTGCATTCTTTGGCCTGTAGATGCATCGCCCCAATCTCTTGCTTCACCTTCCCATGGCCTTGTCCCTGTGCGTGTCGTCTCTGGGTCTAAATTTCCCCTTATTCTAAGGACACCAGCCATACTGGATCAGGCCCACTCTAGTGACCTCATGTTAACTTGATCCCCTGTAAAGACCCCATCTCCAAATAAGGTCACCCACCTGAGGTCCTGGGGGTTAGGACTCCGACATATGACTTGGGGGAGGGACTCAACTCAGCCCATAACACCAAGAGCACATGCCATCAGCGGCACCTGATTCATACCAAGACTCACAGCTGCAAGGGACCCTGGCGAGCAGAGCTGTTATGCCTGCAGCCCCCAAAGCTGGGGCAGGCACAGGAGGAGGAGGGTGGGAAGAAGGCTCCACAGTTACAAATCGGGTGGCCTGCCCAGCGGGCACTTGCTCCTGGACTCATACCCATGGGTGCTGGTGGGTGGTGGCACCGGTGGGGCCGTGTATGTGGCGGTAGCACCTGTGGGCTGGCACGGTCCTCCCCGGCCCGCGGGGCCAGCAGGCATGTCTCTGTCCTCCTCCCCAGAATTATGTGAGCTGCCACGACCCTAACAACAATGCACCCCTGAGATGGCCCAAAGTCCCGTATCAGATCTTGGGAGGCCCAACAGAGAACAAGGTTGTTTTCGACCAAAGAAACGGCATCTACATTTTCTTCATTTCCATCGTGGATCCACACTACAGGTGAGTCGCCCTGTGCCGGGGGCCTCTGGGGGAACAGCTGGCTCCCTGGGGGCAGGTTGCACACATGAGGGGGACCCGCTTTTCTCCCTCCCCTAGGATGACATTTGTTCACTTGCTAAATAAATCCTCATTCAAAGGCCATGCTGGGTGCTGGGGGAACAGCAATGACCAGCAGCCCTGTCCCTGCCCTCAGGGACCAGAGTCACCCTCAGGCCATGTCTAACAGGTGGGGTGCAGGGGCCAGTGTAGACTGGCTCCCACCCGCTGATCATTAGATATTCAGGGATTTTGCAAGCCGGTTGGCTTCCCGCTGGCAGCTGGAGTACTGACACCACGGAAACTGACACTCATTACAGGCCAGCCCAACCCTGCCCCAGGAGCTGGCTGTTAATACTCGCCACCCACTGTGCTGGTTCAGATCATGAACGTCTCCCACTGGGAGGGGTAACATGGGTGGCATTCTTCTCCGCTGCCCCATCACCTATCCCTTCCAGACGGACACAAAGTCCACCCCCAAAAGCGCGGGGAGACCCTGCTTTCCCTAAAGGTCCCAGACCCTGGACCAGCTCTGGGACGCCACAGGCAGAAGGCACTGGGGTGGGGATGCCCAGGGGAGAGAGGGGTCTGCCTGCAAGGCTCATCCCCTGCCCTCCCTGCACCTTGCCTCCAGCAGAGCCCCCAGCGACTTCCGCCCCTTACCTGGGTGCCCTTTCCTCCATCCTGCCATCCCCACCTGCTCGCAGCCACCTGAGGGATGCTTGTGGCCCCCCTCACGCCCCCCCACTCCGCGTCCACTGTGATGAGTGCTTTGTTGGTCTCTTCTTCCCACCCCCCAGACAGAGCCTGGGCAGGGAGTGGGGGGAATCCCTTGTCTCCAGAGCAGGGGACCACAGGGGTCCTGGGGAAAAACATGACCTCTGCTGAAATATGTAAGATGTTACGGAAAAACCCAAACGAACTTTTTGGCCAACACAATACAGAGACGACCGCAGATTTATAGAGGATAGAAGGAAGGTAAGTGGATATAAATGGAACTCAGTGCCCGGCGTCAATGCTCCAGGCCCAGCTCTTGTCCCCGTGTTTTAAAACGTTTGCTGGGGGAATTCCCTGGCGGTCCAGCGGTTAGGCTCTGTGCTTTCGCTGCTGAGGACCTGGGTTCGATCCTCGGTCGGGGGAACTAAGATCCCGCAAGCTGAGCAGCGTGGCCCAAAAAAAGAAAAAAACAAACAAAACCAGTTTGCTGGGGTGAAGGATGAGACCCCCCAAAGGCGGTGCCCCCCCGGCCTCTCCCTGCCCGCCCCTCGCAGCTACTGTCACCTGGAGACCACCTTCAGCGTCTACGTCTACGGGGCCTTCCCACTGCGCATCTTCCCGCCTGAGATCACCATCGTCCTGCTCACGGGGGCCACCCTGCTGTCCGTATGGCTGGCCTACATGATCCCCAAGCTGCTGCGCACTGAGCAGGGCCTCAGGGTCAAGGGCTTCTGGGTCAGTCTGCGCAGGAGATGCAGGAAGTCTTGTGCGTGTGTCTGGGCCAGGTGCTGAGCACGCCCGGGGCGGGGGTGGGGGTGGGGGGTGGAGGTGGGGTGGCAGGGCGGCAGGGAGGGGGCAGAGTTGTCTTGACATAAAGCGTTTGGTAAGATAGCCGGTAGCAGTGGGTATCACTCATGTTTTGTGGTTTTTCTACACCCACCTGCCGCCTCCCTCAACATTCTGGCACCAGAGTCCCTTTGAACTACGGCACCGACGTGGGTTGTTAACAGTGAGAAGGGGGGCAGCCCAAGTCCTAGCAAACAGGAGCTTCTGGTGAAACGAGCCCGCACAGGCCATGTGGTGGGATCATCAATCGGCAAGCCCCAGAGATGCATCAGACACTTGACGTGTTCTGTTAGAGAAACATAAGACCCAAGGAAAAGGGCGGGGGCTGCAGAAGATGGGGACGGGGAGTGGGTACACCTCTGCTGATAAGCCCTGACATATACGCAGACCGACACGTTTACGTGTGTTTCACGATGCCCACGAATAAAATTTGGAAGCACAGCACATGTTTTACATGTACCTGTGTTATGCAAACATATGTATACAGATGATGTGCACACGTGCATGGGTATACATATGTGCAGAGGTGTGTATACACACATGTATATGGCATGTAGGTACATAAGGCATACACATACACGCACGTGTAGATAATGTGCATGTATGTGCCTCTGCGTATACATGTACATGCACACTGCCTATGTGTGAATAATGTGTACATACA